>KN485904.1:34206-57819 GCA_000787095.1 Periophthalmodon schlosseri
GTTGGATGGACTGGGGTGCTGCCTGTTTCCCTCTCCATCTTTCACCAGGAGCTCATTAAAACCACTCTTGTTTGTCGTACCAAAAGAAATAGTGGCATGTTTAGTCAAATGGTGATGCAACTCTGTGATAAAGCTTTGAAATCACCACACGACAGGAAACTTTTCATAATTGTGATGCCAGAAAGAGATGACAACGCTTCTGCCCGGTGAAGAATGCCCACTGCAACAACATGAGACACGCGGGGACTGTTGGAAGGGCATTGTGTCATAATGCATTTTCATCTGGGCATATATACGTACTAAACGCTCATTAAAACATGTTTGATGTACCGTTTATAACACGTAACCTCGCCTGTAGCAGTTGCCACATGAATGAATGCTTGAATAGTTCATTTAACTTCAAGCCTGGATCATAATCAGTGATGCCCTGTCCTCAGTTAACTGTTTATATTACTCATAATTATACCTGTCAGGTCTGGATTTTCACATTGTTGATGCTTTGAGCAATGAAATGTTTTCTATTCCTAGGTCCAAACACAAACGGTATTTTTCAGAGCATAACCATAGGGATGAAACATTTTTGGTGTGACTTTTCGAACAAGCAGAGCGATTGTGATCAGATTTGAGATTTATATTTCTTTCAACCCATGTAATGTTGGCATTACTATATGGGACCGTGAGGGAAATATTGTATGGTGACAGCAGTGCAGCAGCCATAGACTGTATAAAGAAGTGGACTAAGGGAGTGTGACATCACCCACAGCGTTCAGCTCCAGTCAAATGAAGCTCATCGAGGCTACTGGTTATAGGGGTGAATTTGGAGCCATATTTGGAATTCCGACCGCGAGTATCATAGCAACCAAAGAGCCAACCCGAAGCGAAGCTGTTGAAGGTAACGATCTTTCTGGTTTAGCAGGAAGTGGCTGCTTAGCAAGGCTGTCTATCAAAGCTGTCAATCAAAGCTGCCAATCAGCTTTGACAGACAGGTCGCTCCGAGGTCGCTAGCAGGAGCGACCTCAGGGAAAGAAGGCGCCTGATTTGCCTGTGTTTGTTATTAATGTTCATATCTTGATTTACGAGCACAATAGCGAAATAAAGAGCTCACTTCCTATTTGGAACATAGCGGCTAACAGGTTAGCTATGTCCATTTATATAGAGAGTCTATAGCTGCGGCCAATAGTGGTGGATGATACCAGTGATTTTTGTTTGGATCCGATACAAAGTAATACTATGGCAAGTATCACAATATCGATCTGATACCAATGCCAATGAGTTTTATATTAAATGCAGTGAAACTCCTCTACTATAAGGAAAGTAACCTATAATCTAACTGGAGGATCAGCTAGCAAACTGTGTTTTGAGGGGAGTCTGAAGGAGGAAGGAAGTATTGGAGAAAAGCTTCACACAGGAAAGCCCCACGCAGTTGTTGATTTGAACCCAGGACTTGTTCCGAGTGCAACACTTTTTGTCAGTGCTGGAAAAAGCTGTCCTCCTTGGGGTTTGGTGCTTTAATCTTTTTTAGAACAAATGTTTTCATTAGCATTTGTAAATCTCCATTCTATTTCTGTACCATGCAAAGAAATTCCCGTTCATATTACTTTTTCCATCTCTCTCTCCTCCAAAACTAATTATATTTACCACAAATTGAAACACCACGACCAGAATGCTGTTATTTTAAAAGTAAGTCAGAAGGTCTGAAACATCAACCTCACTGCGTGTACGCTATTAAATTCTAGTCCTATTTTACAAGCAGGGAATTTGGGTACATGCCATTTGTCACTATTGCACTAACCGACAAGTACACTCATTTATTTGAAAATGAAAAATACAACTGCCTGTACTGCACTATAAACTTATTATAAACTATAAGCTTTGTTGTGTTACTTTTAAAGAGCGTCAGAGCACAAACAACACTAAACTAAAGTGTTTTGGGAAAGTGGCTCCCAGCTCTTATTAAAATCTTATAGCTGTAGCACCTCTCAGCCCAGCCACAATATGAGCTAATTGAAAGTGAACTGTTCGTGTTATGAAGTGCTTTCAGAAAAATGAGTGAAATTGGTTTGAGATTAAATGTGATACATGTGGACAGACAGCAGTAGGCCATTACACAGTTTTTCCCAAGTGTCAGAACAGGCTTCTTTTTCTGATCATTTAAGATATAGCCATAAGTGAAGTGCCCAAATGAACCAAAACATGGCGACATGGACAATTTTGTTGCAGAAGGTAAGTGACTTCTGTATTTGTGGATAAGAAGGTGCTTTTCTCTCAACTGGACCTAAAAAAAAGTTTGATATTTCGTCTTGTTCCACTATTACAATACTTTGACCAAGCAGCTTCAAATAGTAGCTCTGACTTTCCACCTTTTCCCAAATGCAGATGAATGTGTAGAAGTCAGTTCAAAGTGATGCACATATCACTCTGGTGTGCGCCCAGTTACAGTATATTATAGTTAGAGCAGGCACACACAAGTGAGTCGCAGGACAGTGTTGTGAAGTTACCTCCCCATGTGCTATGATTATGCTATTTCAATCTCCTGATATGGGTAAAATTGGGCACCGTTCTGTGGATTATGTTGAGCTGCATAGCTTTTCTTTATATTGCAAACAATTTCCAATTTCCTTTGTTTATAATTTGGAAAAGATTTAGCGTGTGTATCAGGCTGCATGATTTAGCAAACTGGTAAACCATTTGCAATTGCAGACTTTGAAAGAGTATTGCCGCTTTCATCCGCATGTGGGGCAGTGTGGATGGGAGAAATCTCCGAGGGTGGTGCTCGTTCACCCGACCTGTGAGTTCATGCGCTTTTGGTCGGATGCTGGGAACACACTGTATCTGTTTGTGACTCATTATTTTGAGAAGAAACTATTGCCTGCAGAAGTTATCCCAAAGTTATTGTTCACTTGATACAAAATATCTTCACAATAAACTGCATGTGGAGTCCTAATATGGCACTATAAGATTCCAGTAGACTACATGTGGTGGACTAGCTCATTAGCTCGTTAGCTCGGATCAGTTGAACAGGTATCTCTAGCTTGCCTTTATTACGAACAAGGCACCTTCATAAAATCTGATAAAGACGAGAGTCCTACTTTTCTATTTAGAAGGATTTGAAATATTTGAGCTTGATGTGTTCCATTAATCAGGGCAGCTTGGACCAATTTATCCCATATGATCAGGAAATACTCAAACAAAGAAGAAATAAACCGTCTGAACCTCGACCACCAGCTCAACTGTCGACAATCTCATGCTTTCCAGTGTGAATATAATGTTGAAATTTGTCAAAAGTATAAGCAATGCAGCGGGCAGAATTTTAGTAGTAGTAATATCTGAACAACCATGCCCAATAAAACTATAACTGCATGCAATACAAGTAGTGAACATCTTTATGAACTGTGCTAATATTGCTCAACGCAACAGTGGATAAAATGCAAATCTTAACACACACACACAAGCCTTCTAAACATCTCTTCCATGCAGTGCTTTGGTAACAGTGTTTTTTTTATGGATTATTCACTTATTCACTCTGCTTTGGAACAGCATATAACAGCTATAGTTCTTGGCACAGAGGGGATCCATAGATAGAAATGAGCTTGAGCTGTTTTTCCTTCAACACTGTTTTTCTAGCAGCAGTTTCAGAAGATGCAAATAAAGGCCACAGCGTGTGGTGGGAGTGAATCTAATCTATGGCTTCCACATGCCATGGGATAAATCATATTGGCATAAGTAAGTGGGCAACAGAAGCAGCTGTTGCCAAAGCTGAGGCAATGTTGAGGCTTCGTGAAATCACTGGCACCTCGTGTACAGGAAGGCAGGGGTTAAGAACCACAATCTCCAGCTGTGGAATAAATACCCAAGGACAAAAGAGTTCTAGTCTTTTGCAAAGGGCCCAAGACTGGGACAAGATGGTGGACCTGGGTGAGGCTACAGTTCCCACAGGTCTTTCAGAACACTCTAAGACCAGATGGTGCTTTGGTCAAAGGAGACTAGGAAGAGCATCCTCATCAAACTCACTGTCCCTTGGGAGGAGGGGTGTGATGAGGTCTCTGAGAGGAAGAGTGCCAAATATCAGACCTTGATGGATGAGTGCAGGGGGAGAGGTTGGCAGGTATAGCTTTTTCCTGTTGAGGTTGGCTGCAGAGGGTTCCTGTCCAATCAGTATGGAGACGGTTCACAACCACTGGAGTTGCTGGAAGGGAAAGGAGATCAGCAGTCTGGAGGACGGGTGAGACAGTGGAATGGGCCTCTGTTTTGGAACAGGAGAGAGGAGACAAGCTGGAGGCCAGGAGGAGGGAGGAGCAGTGAGTTGGCCACCACTGCTGACACATAACTGGGAGGGAGCTGTGATTCAAAACACAATGATCAGCTGATCCCACCTGATGACGTCCTCCCTTTCTGGTCAAAGGCTATTTTCACCATAGCTGAAAATAATGTAGAGTTAGCACTGAGTATACTTTAGATGCTAGTTGTAATTGTTTTTTTTTGTTTTTTTTTCCATCTGCACTTTGTTAATTAATTTTGGCACATGGTTTCGATAGACACAATATGTAATGTTAGCAGGTTGAAGTGAATTGGGCGACAGTAGCTCAGCTGAGCGACAGTACCTCAGTTGGTAGAGCGTTTGGGATTTGAACTGCCAACATTTGTATCAGTGGACACTCTCGACATAAACATCATTGGTTGAGTGGTCAAATCTACACACCCATAGGTTGGAGGTGCGATTCCACTTTCCACAGATGAATAATGTTGTTGTGTTCTTGGGCAAGATACTTAACTGGTGTATGAATGTTTGTTGGAATGGGTGAGTTGTTTCTTGATGTAAAGCTCTTCGAGTGCCTTGAAGGTGGACAATCGCTATAAAAAAATGTACCATATTGTTTCTCGGGCTCAGATTCTGGGATATGTGTATAAGCCCTTGTTGACTTCCCCCTGCTCTTATCGACAGCTCTTCGCCTCTGTGTGGTGTGTGACTTGCTCTACAACAGTTGGGGACATAGCCTGGAGGTAGACTGAAACAGTGGGGAGATGCAGCTTTATCTTGACCAGAAATGACAGAAATTGGTCACTGCAAGATGTCTCCCAGAGCAATATTTTTTAACAAAGGGTTTCAAAGCTTAATCTGTCCACCGTGGCTTTCTGTCCATATCCTCATTACCCTAAGCAGCACCAGGAGAACAAGCCTCTCTTATGACAGGTTAGTTTAGCCTAGAGTTCCACAAAGCCCATGGTTCAATTGTACTATATAATGACTGTAAAACTCTAATGGTGAATCGTACACCTGATAGTTCTCTCTGCTCAGATCGAATAAAAATTGATTTAGAGCGTGTAAAACAGGGATGCAACTACGATAATTTTAGTAGTCAACTAATCAACGTTTTTTTTTCAGTAATAAAATGTATTATTTTTATTATATGTTTAGTTTAGTTTTTATCCATGTTAACATTGAAATATGTTGACTGAAGGCTTCTAGTTTATTACTGATAAAAAATCTGATTTATTTTCTTTTTTTTTTTACATTTTTGATTTTCATAATGGCACTATGTTTGTTATACAATCTCTTTCTATGTGTTTTAGAGTCTGTATAGTCCAGTCAATGCTAATCAAAATATAATTGGTAAATGGTCACATTTTTATATATCATTTTTCCACCTTCAAGGCACTCAAAGCGCTTTACATCAAGGAACCACTCACCCATTGAGACACCAGTGTATGCAGACACTGAGGGCGAGGTTGGTTGTCTTGCCCAAGGACACAATGACAGTATTCATCTGTGGAAGCTGGAATCACGCCGCTAACCTGTGGGCCAGTGGACTTGACCTCTCTATCAATGATGTTTACGTCGAGAGCAAGATTTGAACCGCCAACCTTCAAATCAGTGGACAAACACTCTACCAACTGAGCAATGATTTTAGTATTCAGCAATTATTCAAATTAATTGTTGCAGCTCTAAAAGATATTCTGTTGTTTTGTTTTCTGCTTCTTAAGAAACTTTCCTAGCCCAAGTGAATGATTGTTTTATGAGACAAACGTCAAGACAAGTACTACAATGTGATCAGTTGAAGACGTAGCAATTTCTGAGTGAGAGTACTTCCTAACTTTCTGTATGCATCCATGTGACAGCTATCTGCACTCCGAGTTCAACAGAATCAGATAGTGTTTTTGCTGAGCGGAGAGCAGAACTATCTGTACTTATCTGCTGCAGAGTGGAGCAGTGATGTTGGCAGCACACACTGTGATCAGATTTGCACTTCACGCTGTAGTGTTCCCGGAATACAGTTTAGAGATTCACAAACAAAATCACTTCTCTGCAGAAAAAGTAACTACCTTTCCAAAATACCACTGTCATTTTGAGGTCAACAGTAATTTTTGGAAGTTGAGGTCATGATCCAAACTGTTCCAAATATTTGATTTTTCTTTTTATCAGTAGCCTAGTCAATAGTCAATAGACAATAGCCTGGAGAGTGGATTAGAAAATAAATAAAAGACTGTGATTTACATAAGTGTTAGGCAAAGAAAATATATGATTTTTTCTGCTTTTTAGTAATACACCAATGCATTTGTTCATTGTAAACTACAATAGTGATAAAATGACTATAATAACTTCAAAACTGCAGAGCTGATTCTCCATTGATGGCCCCAGTCCTCTATGATGGCATTTCACAAATAGAAAAATGGCTCTGCAACATTTTGAACTAACTTATTTGTAGAGCACCTTTCATGCACAAAGACAACTCAAAGTGCTTTACAGTTTTCAACGACACTGCATTGAAAAATATAAAAAAGCAAGTTCACATAACACACATCTGGTACAAAGGATTAAAGCATTATGTATTCACCAGCAGCACTAAAACATGTGTCTTTAATTTAGCTTTTAAAAATACTAGGCACCATTTCAACAGGCTGGTTTTCTGGAAAGGAGTTTCACAACTGGGATGCATAGAAACCAAATGAGGCTTCACCCTCTTTGGTCCAAAGTTGTATATGTAAGTATAGAGTTAGAGGGCGCCCATGCAGGACTTACTCAAGGATTACTCAAAAATGCATTAATTTATCACAGTTCAATCCAACAATTTGACAAACTGAAAGCTCATTAAAGTCAGTTTTGCACAACATGTCTCCCAATGACTTCCAGGTTTAGACATAAAATCTGAAGAGATATTAGGTCTTGAGAAAGAAAGTGGATCTACACAGCAGTTCTTTGGAGCTACCCATTTTTATTTTCAATAATTACACCACATTTACTGTTTTGGGTCAGAGCCCTCCTTCAGCCAGTCTAAAAATTGGGAGTGGATCTACTTTCTGTCTCCAGTTTTCAGTTTTTGGACCAAGCACACAGGCTCTGCTGTTTTGGACGTGCATGTCTCTGGTTAAATAAATATATTTTCTCTTATCACTGAGGGGATGCTATGAAAAATCAGGACATTTGGTCATTGGGACGGTTTTATCGCCTTTTTATTCATAGTGCACTTGGCCTGTTGGCATATTTACATGGCCACTGTACCCACCTACACTGGAAACACAAAAGATCTCTACAATTGGACTGGGGTAGCAGCAGTAAATCAGTAGCATTATAAATTCATACATGCACATAATAAAACGCTATTGTTTGTAAATGCCATCCTCAGGGAATAGATTAACCTTTAGTAAACCCTCTCTGTCAGAGCTGATGTTTTCCGGGCTGTTAACCCTGATTGGTGTCTGTGACATTTCACGAGATGAGACAAAAAGCCCAAAAGTGTAAGAGTAACTGCTATCACTTCTGTAATCAAGATGTGTTCCCAACTGTAGTGTCAATGTGTGATAGTGCTCTAAACGGTGAAATGTGCTACTCCTTTTGTCAGGTTTTCAAAGCGGCACTTTACATTTTTTCTGCTGCAAAAATAAATAAAATAAAATAAAAAATCTGGTGTTTTTATTCCTCAAAAATACCTTGATAAATATGCATTCTACTGTGGGGTCGCCTCTTCACAGATCTTATCCACCTGATAGTGTCATCTGTTGTCTAAGGGACTACTTGATAGACTGCCTGAATATCTCATTTGCTTGTTGCACATTGATACGAGAACTTTTAATACAAGATCAAATGATTGTACAAGTCTAAAAACTGGCCACACTAGAACTGAAATAGGGGGAAAAAAAAGCTTTTGGTTATTTATTTATCTTCTTAAAAATTGAATATATTTCAAGGACATGCAAAATTGGATACTTTGGTGCCACAAATGCACTTCATCTGGTAATAAACATTTATAATCACACCTGTATCTGTTTTTAATGTTTTAAATGTACTTAGGTAGTTATTTGTTTTTGTTTGTATTTTTCTTGAAAATGGCCATTAATGCCATACTGTAAAACATTCTAAGTAAAGCAAAATGCTCTTTGGAGACAACCAGGTGCCAAAGAGATGTTAACTGATCATCATATAGATATAATTCCATGCAACATTCACTCATTTGTAACCTACTTCTGTACCCTCTGACTACTGCAAATCACTCACACACCACATTCATATAAAAGGATGGTGAAGTGTCTTGCCCAAGAACACAACAACAGTTTGCACTAGAGACACTGCTGCCCCACTGCGGCACCTGGTATTCCCAATGGGCTCCCATCCAAGTACTGACCATATGTTGTTTGTATTCATCAAATAAAAACACTTTAATTATCCTCAAGGGGAAGTTCAGATTGTAGGTCTCTTCAAATCTTCATCTGCCATAAACCTCCTTATTGTACAGTTGTACAGTCGGGTACAGTTCTTGTGGCGTTCTGTCCTGCAGCTCACTGATCTCAGACTCAAACTGTTTTCTCTCTGTTGTTCAAAAGCTGAATACAGGGGATTGTCCATGTTGTTCAGTAGCATCCATCCTGTTGAATGTTCGTTGCTCCACTATCTCAACCAGAGTCTTTAAACTACTTTGTATAGTTGATCCAGCCCTCTCTATAAGTTCTACTCTCCTAAGATCTCTTTTTCTGAGACTGCTCCCCCAACAGATTGCAGCATAAAAAACAGAATTAGCCATTACCGCCTGATAAAACATATGCAGCAGTTTATTGTTTACATTAAAAGACCTTAGCTTTCTTAGAAAATATAGTCGGCTTTGGCCTTTCCTATAAAGTGCATCTGTATTTGTGGACCAGTCCAGCTTGTTGTCCAGATGCATCCCCAGGTATTTATAGGTGGAAACTATTTCAATATCTTCTCCACTGATGGTCACAGTTTGAATTGGGGATAAGTTACGCCTAAAGTCAGTGACCATCTCTTTCGTTTTGGAGGTGTTTGGAATGAGACTGTTTTCTTGGCTCCATCTATAAAAGGTTTCTATAAGACTCCTGTATTCCTCTTCTTGCCCATTTTTGATGCAAGCCACTGTTGCTGAGTATTTTTGAATGCAGCAGGACTCAGAAGTATAATTAAAATCAGTAGTGTATAATGTGAAGAGGAATCGAGCAAGAACAGTGCCTTGAAGAGCCCCTGTGCTACTAATAACAGTCTCTGAGGCACAGTTCCCCAGCCTGACATACTGAGGTCTACCTGTCAGCTAATCAGAGATCCACGTGATAAAGGATGAGTCCACCACCAGACTCCTAAGTTTTTCACTAAGAATAGCTGGTCTGATGGTGTTGAATGCACATGAAATATCAAAGTACATAACCCTAACATGGTTCATGCAGGTGATAGTAGACCCTCTGTAACAGATATAGTACAGCATCCTCAACACTAATATGTTTGTTGCAGGCAAACTGTAGGGGATCTAAAGCATGTTTATCTTGTGACAGAAATGCCCAGTGCTGCCATTTCTGTCACCTCCCATTTTGGTCTCTCGTGATCTTAACTACAAGAGACTCTCCATTCTAATCACACACTGTATACATAAATAGACATAGCTAACCTGCTAGCCGCCGTGTCCCAAATAGGAAGTGATCATGGGCACATTTCCGGCTCTATCGAGTCTGGCTCCAATTCACTTTACATTGAAACACTGTCACCCCTCAACATTTTGCTCTTAAAATGTTTGTATTAACCCTCTCTACATGATCATGGTATATTTATTTCACTATTGTGTCTGTAAATCAAGATATGAACAATAATAACAGACAAAGCAGGCGCCTTCTTTCCCCGAGGTTGTCCAGCTAGCGTTAGCAACGCTGTCAATAAAACCTATTGCTAAGTGCCTACTCCGTGCTAAACCAGTGGTTTAGGGAAGGGGCGTTACCTTCAATCGCTTTGCTCCAGATTGGCTCTTTGGTTGCTATGATACTCACTTTTCGGAATTACAAATATGTAACTCGGCTCCAAATTTGCCCCTATAACTGCTCTAGCCTCGATGAGCATCATTTGACTGCAGCCGAACGCTATGGGTGACGTCACACTCACTTAGTCCACCTCTTTATTCAGTCTATGATTCTAATGCAATATATATTTGAAGTAAAATTCTATGCCCTTAGGTGCATGGATTTTTGGCACGACCATAAAATAAAGTCAGGTTTTGTTGCTGAGAAGAAAGCTGGATACAAGCAAGACTAGAGCTCTTTTACGGCTTCACCTTTCAGTCTGATAACGTAACAGGCAGAATAGAGAGGCGCGGCCAGATAAAGCCAAGTTCCCAGTCAACTTGCGGACATCCCTGGTTCTAATTCGTAACACTGATAAGATTCCGTCTATAATCACAGCTCCAGATAAGCCTTTCAGAGACTCCAGTGTAACATCCATTTGACAGAATAAACCAAACCTAACTAGGAATTTAAATGATCTGAACAGTACTTTGCATATTTTCCTGGGAGCCAAAACAAATGGAGCTAGTGTAAATTCAGCCTGGAAAACCTAACTCCACTCCCATCCACTCTCTAGAGTTTACCTGCTCCTCAGGCTTCATCACCTCCTCCTATTACTCCTCCCCGCTGCTCGCCGTACCTCCTCTTCATCCAACCAGCGCCCAGTCTGGTCTATTTAAACCCCCCATTACAGACACATGGCAGCTTCAGTTCGTGCTGCGCCCCACCACCTCCTCAGCTCCACATCATCTCATCGTCCCTTCATTCACCTCAGCCTCACCTCAACCACCTCCAGGACCCAGGCCTGCTAACTGACATGCTCTTCATCGCAATGTCTTCTGCCAGGGTCAAAGCGCCAAAGTGAACTCATTCAATAAAGCCTACTAATATTTTTCTTTCGTGCCTGTCTGAGTCTTTCCAAGTTGAAATAACCCATGTACTGTCATTTGGCCCTTGACTACAACAATGACTACACTACTAATATCAGCTCTCACGGGTTTCAGAATAATCAATTATTAGAACAGTTGCCCGTTGTGTAACCACAAAATCCCCCACTACTTCAACATCGGACACTGCGCAGATGATGCATTTAATTCTATTTGCATAATCTTGTTGCATAAAGTGAACATTTTGTTGTTTGTTGAAATGCACATAGAACAGCTAATGCAGTTGCTTATTTAATCGAATACTTAATGCAGTTTCTAGCCTGCCATGAATTCCAAATCTCATCTTAAACTTTCTGACGCCTGTGAAAGCCTGTACTTTTCAGGTTAAATGGCCCTAGTGCCTTGTTAGTCTGCTTTTGAGGCTTATGTCCAACGGGCCTTTAAATGACTTCATTTTCTCCCAGAGAGTAAATATGTGTGTTTGCTGACTTGCTTCAAATATCCAGTCATTACCACTTTAATGGCCGAACGCAATGTCAACTGTATTTACTTGCAGTTAACAGTCCATATTAACATTTTTTTCTTAAACAACGAATTAAGTACGTTTTGCTGATGCGGACGCCATTAGTAGGACTCCATTAGCACAACTCCATTGCTAGCAAATGGGCCATTATTATTTTTGCTGCCATGTGTATTTTTGAATGTTTAAGTTTAAGGGGAGTTTACTAGATCGGTTTCTTTGGTTTTGAATTGCTTTGATTTCTGCTAAAACCTGGCTGGCTGAGCAAGGATAGACTGAGGCAGGGCGGAGAAGGAGTGGCTTTGTGTCACCAGGGCAGGGGTCGAAGAAGTACTCCATTTTGTTACATGAGTAAAAGTACAGATACAGGAGCAAACAATACTCAAGTATAAGTAAAAGGATCACATGAAAAAATCTACTTAAGTAAAAAGTACCTGTTTAAAAATACTTAAAGGGTAACAAGTAAAAGTATTTTGAGATGTAATGAAGCTTCAAATGCAGTGATTTTGATAAAGATTTATGCTGAATAGAAACAATTGAATCAATTGGGGTTTTTTTTAGATGTTTTTATTTGTAATTTGAGCAAACAAAAACATACAAACATGTTAAAAATAAACCCCTCGGCCTTTTCAGCAGGTCTCCAAACAATCAAAAAAAAATAATAATAATACTTTTCAGTCCTGTTCAAAAATGTAGTGGAGTGGAAAGTACAGATACCTGCTCTCAAATGTAGTGAATTAAAAGTTATAAGTATCCACTTTAAAAGTACAGATACCTTCAATTTTTACTTAAGTACAGTACTTTACTACTTCTACCACTGCACCAGGGACAGGTCAGGTCTAATGTAATATACAGTACATATTTGCTCTTTGTTTCTTCATGTAAATAATGCTTTAACAATGTCTCAGTGTGCTCCAGTTAATAGTGAAACAATTTTTAATGTAACACAAATGGAACACACATGAATGATGTTATTATGTAGCCCGGTGTGCGACAGGACTATCCTGAGACCTGCATTTAATAAGGACAGGGTTTGCCCCAGGCCTCACTGAGCTGGTGCACATGCTATTGATTTATGTGCCAAAGAGAGAGGCAACCTTTAACTGACTTAACTCCCCGGTGCTGCTGCCTGCAATCAGTGATGAAAAAATACATATATACAGGAAAGGATATAAAATAATTGAAATTTGGCATTCAATATTTAACTAATTTTGTCTGTGGAAGGACCCCCAAACCAACTCAGGGCAACACTCCTGGTTCCTTACTCAGTCTCTCGGGCCCTCAGATTAACCTCGCTGCACTTCTTGAGTTTTCCTCCTTCCCGTCTCAAAACCAAAGGCGATAGTGCCTTCTCTGTAGCCCCAAAACTTTGGAACGAGCTCCCGATCCATGTAAAGAATGCCACATCTATTGATCATTTTAAAACTCTATTAAAGACTCACCTGTATGACCTGGCTTTTAACTAGTGCTACTATTTTACTATTGTCTTGTTGCTGCAAATGTTGTTTTTATATCTTTGTACTTTATCTTTGTTCTATAAAATCCAGCAGGGTCAGGAAACGGACCATAGTGACAAACCACTGTCCTAACCTGGGACGGTCCAATCACAGATGGAGTTTATATCACATGTCTCTGAAATGTGGAAGACATCTCCTCTCAGAAATTCTTGTAGCATTCAGAACAGAATATATAACTTCTTTTACTTGAGATACACAAGAGTTTATTACTTCGCTCGTTGATTCTGCAGAAATCCACGCCGTTTCTTAGTCCTCTTAATTATTTCCCCCCCTTCTTTTTACATGTAAGATGCCATGTTTGTTTTGATATGAATGAATGGACCGTGCGTCTCTGATTGGTTAATCCGTCTGTCAGTCATGCCCAACTGAAATAGAGGAGACGTGATAAGGCTCCAGATGCAGACGTCTTTGTAAAGTTTTGTCAAAGCATGCGTTTTTTGCTGGACATGTATGCTCTGATAGTTAATATTGGTAGACTTATGAAATGTTTTGTTCCTTTTCTGATTTATTTGACTATAGGAGTAGTTGTACATGTTCATATTTAGCCTTGCAAACATAAAGCACATTGACAATATGGTCCCACACAGCCTTGTTCTGTCATATTCCTCTTCTCACAGAACACCTTGTGCTTTTAGAGAGATCCGGGTGGATTAGATATCTGTGTGTTTCACCTCTACATACCGGCAGACTCCTCTCACCTCTTTATCCTTTTTGTTTGGTTTGGATACAGTCTGTGTCAGTGTCACCTGAGTTATAGAAGCTGTCTGAGCTTGTGACCTTTTATAATATCAGGTATCACTGCACTTTAATCCAACATGAGCCAGGACAGCTGTGTTATTGTGGCACTGCCCTAAGCCAAGAGGATATACGCACGCACACATAGACCATAGTCTGTATATATAAGTGGACATAGCTAACCTGCTAGCCACCGCATTCCAAATGGGAAGTGAGCACCATCGACTCTGGCTCTAATTCACTTTCTATTGAAAAAATGTCGCCCCTCTCTCCGTAACTGCTGCTGTCAGGCTTGTTATTTTGGTCTTAAACTGTTTGTATTAATCCACGTTACATGATCCTGGTGTTTTTATTTGGCTATTTTGTCTGTAAATCAAGATAGCGTTAGTGACAGGTTTGATTTTTGGTTTGACAACGTTGCTAAGCTCTCGCTCCCTGCTAGACAAGCGCTGGGGCAGGAAGGGGCATTACCTTCAACAGCCTCACTCTGGATTGGCTCTTTGGTTGCTATGATACTCAAAGTCGGAATTCCAAATATGGAACTTGGCTCCAAATTCGCCCCTATAACTGTTAACCTCGACGAGCTTCAACTTGGGCTCAAATTCGCCCCTATAACTGTTAACCTCGACGAGCTTCATTTGGCTGGAGCTGAACGCTATGGGTGACTTCATATTACCTTAGTCCACTTGTTTATACAGTCTATAATTGGGACGTGCAGTACTACAAATGAATATGTAATATCACTGTTCTATGAGTTGATGACTTACACAAGCTAATCTAGAACGGAAGTAATGTAAATGTGGACGATCACTTGTCTTATGTGCATTCATAAACACAATTAAACTCATAAACAAGCACACATTCAAGGGGCTTCAAGGGGCTGCTGTGTACAGATGAAGCAAAATCAACTGGCAACCTAAGAAATCACTGTCTTTGGTATTTTATATAGCTTATCGATATAAAACAAAAGATGTGTCTTCAACTATCACTGCCATGAAATGTGAGATGTTGGGGTCCTTCTTAAAAACCATGACCTGTCTCTGCCCACACTCTGAAGGTGAAGTCCGGAGAAAAGTGGCTCTAAACTCCCTTTTGTGCCTCGTATCTTTAAGAATGTTTTGTAACTGTAATATATTTAGTCTCTGTTCATCTCTAATCTGTATGTTATATTTATTTGAGACAAGTTGTAATTTTTAGGGATGGGACAAGATCTCGGGTTACCAGACTGTGCAAACGTGTGAAAAATTATCTTGAGATTTTTTCCCCCTGTATTTATATTTAGATTGTACAAAAAAGGGGTTGAGTGCTGGTGGGTTACATTTCTGAAGATGCTATAGTTCCAAAGTGACACAATTTTGAACTGAACAGTACTTAAGTTATGATAAATTCTGTAAAAATCTCATGGAAATTGTGTCTCGCCCCACCCTTAATCAATATATTTGCTAGAGGAACACAAACAAGATCTCATCATATTCACCACATCCCTCTTATTCTAGTCATGTATGTGTTGCATAATATTGTCAACACTGTACTGCAAAGGTCCATCTTGTCTGTATGTACCTAAGGGTAAATCTTTCTCATGAGAACGACTTAGTGGATTTTTGCACCAAGAAATTGGTTTGAACCATTTCGACTGGTTGAATCATCTGATTGGTCTGTGCGGTGGATCGGCCATGTGGAGTTATTCTGAGCGGGGGGATCAGCAGCACGCTCTGGGACAGACTGAGAGAATGTTGGACGGATTATGCTGTATTCCCCACTTGGCCTGGAAACCCATCTCACCTGTCAAATGCCATCTAAATTGCTTTGGAGGTGTTGGGAATTATAGGCAAACGCAGGTATTTTTTTTTCTTCAGTAATAAATTCTCTGGGGTATAAACTGGGACAAAAAATGAATAGACTGAAACTGAAACGTCTACATAATACATTAGATTTATATAGGGCCTTTCAAGACCCCCAAAGCACTTTACAGTCCATTATTCATTCACTCTACTTGTACTTGTAGCCACAGCTGCCCTGGGGTAGACTGACGGAAGCGCTGAAGTCATCCAACCAACAATCCACCAACACACAACTTTCATACAAACCAAGGAGGGTGAAGTGTCTTGCCTAAGGACGCAACAACACATCGTTATTGGTGGTTTTCAGATTCCAGAATATGATGATGCCATATTCCCAGATGGAGGACTAGAAAAAAGATTTTACTATTGATAACATTGTACTTTGCCATCCAACCACCACCAACACACCACTTTCATACAAACCAAGGAGGGTGAAGTGTCTTGCCTAAGGACACAGCAGCACGTCGTTATTGGTGGCTTTCACATTCCAGAACTGATGATGTCATACTCCCAGATGGAAGACTAGATACACATTTTCCTACTGATAACACTGTACTTTGCCATGAAATATCCCAAAGGTAAATTCACAAATGGTTAACGTGATGGGTCTAGTCACTAATAGAAATCATTAACTGCTTGAATTACAACAAAAATCTGCATCTGCATTCTAA
This sequence comes from Periophthalmodon schlosseri, assembly GCA_000787095.1. NCBI lineage: Eukaryota > Metazoa > Chordata > Actinopteri > Gobiiformes > Gobiidae > Periophthalmodon > Periophthalmodon schlosseri. The sequence continues at coordinate 50,644 of KN485904.1, forward strand.
CAATATTCATTTTAGCTGCCCCAGCTGTAATAAATACTACAGACCAATAGAATGTTGTGATGTCATATAAAACCCACCAATTTACAAGTAGTTAGTCAGACATTATTGGTGTGATTCACTAATGCTATGACTAATGACACTTAGACGTGATATACTGAGAAGATGCCATGTAATGAGTCGTCTTACAGCGGTTTAGATGCACAGAAGTGCAGACTTAAATGAGGCGTACATTATGAAAGATTATCACCTGCTGTGAATGCGCTTTTAGTCAGATATACAGGTCACATACTGTTCATCAAAAGCAGTTATTATTATGCATCTGCACACTTTCTATCTACCTCCCGCCTGCATCCAGTCCCTCTGACATTTATCTGAGGAACCAAGAGCCTACAGCTTTAACCCCAGCCTCACCGCCAAGCATTTTCAACTTTCTGAAGTCTTCTCATATAGAATCCATTTTATACACTCCTCTTTCTTCCAAGAACTCTTTAATCATCTGCTTTATTGTCAGTGATAGGAGTCATACTTGACTGAACAATATGTATCATTAGCTACAGAAAACTGAAAACCCAAATTAAAGGTGCTGTACTTGTTTTTTTTCTGTCTTAAAACTTAAAAACAACTATTTTTATTTATTTTATTTTTTTGCAGTGGTCCAAACTTATTCCTCACTTAACTTAAGCATTCCGATCATCCTAATTGTTCACCGTGATGAGTTTATAAGCGATTTTCATTACCCTCAGACACCAGCTGGGAGTTTTCGCCGATGGTAAAACAAACAACTAGCATGCTAACACGTACTTCTTGATTATCGACCTATAAAACACAGCGGCCATATTTTGACTTCAAGAGCTGCTTATACAATCTGTACTGTGGCAAGATAAAAAAAAATGGGTACTTTAATGTAACTGATTTCATTCCATTGTCAAACCAGAGTACTCTATTGTGAATACTTTCAATTTAAGTTGAACAATTTTAGATTTTTTGCACCGTTTGTTATACATTTATTTATCGCTGATCAGACATGGTATAATTGCAGCAATGTAGCTTAGCAATGCTTTTCCCCCCTAAAGTCTGTACAGTTTGAAGCACAAGTTACATATTAAAGACCCACTAGGTATTCCTTTGATTGTAGGAAAGGAACTGTAATCTGAAAAACAGCAAATGAAGGAGCTCCTTAATCAGAAAACAGTTATTCAAAATTGAAGTATAGAAAAAGTTTCAAAAGTAGTCCTACTACTACCACCTTGGATCACTCCTGGTTGAATGAGGGTTTACTCAAAGTTAGTAGTTTGAGTATATTACTATTTGTATTTTCATTACATGTATTTAGTTACTTCCCAGCGCTGACGTTCTTCAGTTTTTACGATTAAGGTGTTTCAGAAGGTTTTGTCAATAGTGCTAATGAGCCTGTCAAGTAAAATGTGTTGATCAGTGAATTAGGCAATCAGACAGTGGTTCACTACACTATCCAGCCCAGAATAAGCGCAACCCCATGGACAATATGTACCTTTATTAAAAAGGACAAATGCCAGTTTTGGATTTATACAAGCTGATGTAGAATGGAAGTAATCTAACGCTTGGTGATTAGTTGTCTTCAATACCTCATGAAATTTGCATCGGCCTGCTATCACCAAGAGATATTTCACCATTCATTTTCCCCGTCTAGATAACACCATTAAACACGAGACACTGAGGTTCATCTTATCCATCTTGATCTGTATCATTCACAATGTGGACATTTAGAAAAAAGAATGTGGCTGTAGAAACCCCACCCTCCTCAGCACTGCATTGATGAGTGTCTTCTCCCTCATAGACCACTCTAATCACATTCATCAGTCTGATCTACTTCGATTAGACCAGTCAACACTCATCTGGGCTGAATAAATCAGGTTTGCAGGGGGCCGTCCACTGGAGAGGATTCTCAATCACACTGAGGCCAATCGGATTTAGTTCATTCACGTATGGGATAACTCAATGCTAATGTTTCCCTCTTGACTTGGCTGAAGGAGTGAAAGCCGCCATTACTGGTGTACCACTTTCTCCAGATGAAAACTTCTGTTATTTAAAAGTGCAGCTACAAGGTTGATCTGATTTTGTAGGAGAGAAAGACTGTTGTTGCCTGCTAGAGTTTACTTTGAATATAATTCTTGCGTGAGACCACTGTATTAAAAAATAAATTTAAAAAAATCTATCTGTGAGTCATGTTGCGTCTCTTGGTTGGGGAATCATTACATGTAGAAGATGTGGCAATGATGAATGTGATAACAAAAGGGTGTTCTAGTTAGGACAGCACAAATGCTTGAACATGAAGTTGAAGAAAGTGCAGTAATTCTGGCATGTTGCCCATGACCCTCAGAGACCTTCGGAGCTGCATGAAAGCCTCTTAACTAGCTGTATCTGTATCATTCTGACCTAAGCGCCTGAGAGGGTGGCAGCAGGTCACTTCCTGAAAACTTCCTGAAGCCTTTACCTTTTTAAAGTTATTTCTGTTTGCACTTTTAAGATGTTCTTTTCTTATTTTACTTTATCAGTCCCATTAAACATTTACCATGTTTTTTGGGAATTTTTGTTTTTTTTTCTTCTTTTTTGCTGGCGTCTTTGTTTTTGGCTGTATATTTTCTTTCAATGTCCAAGTCCCCAGTGCTGTTTGGAGTTAAGACTGACATTCTTGTGGAACTACAGAGGAGGATGTGCAGAGGATGGAGTGAAAGTGAAAGGAGAAAATTCAAGCCTGCGGTTCCGTCAGTCCCTATGGGGAACTTTAAGGTCATTAGGAAATAAGATGGACGAACTGTGTGCGCTTGTTAATCTCTTGCATTGTGCCAGTGCCCATGAAGCCTATTCCATCTGAACTTAATGACGTCAGACCGGTTGCATTGGTGTCTCATGTGATGTAAGTGTTTGAGAGACTTGTTCTGACTCAGCTCAGACCCCTGATGGCCCCTGCTCTGGATACTCTACAATTTGGATATCAGTTCCATGTTAGTGTGGATGATGCTCTCATCTATTTTCTACAGCGTGCTCACTCCCACCTGGATAGCATTAAGGGCTTTGTGAGGATAGTGTACTTTGATTTCTCCAGTGCCTTTTATACATTTCAGTGAGTGAGAAGCTGCCCAGGATGGGTGTTAGCTCCTCCATTATCACCTGGATTACTGACTATTTGTCAGACAGGCCTAAGTATGTGCAACTCACCCTTTGTGATATCGTGGTCAATAATGTAGGAGTTCATCAGGGTACAGTCCTGTGACTGTTGCTGTTCGCTCTGTACACCTAAATTCCAGTACAGCTCCGGGTCCTGCCATTTGCAGAGGTTCTCTGATGACTCTGCAGTGGTGGGGTGTGTCAAAGATGGACTGGAGCTGGAGAACAGGACACTGATTGCAAATTTTGTGGTGTGGTCCCAGGCAACCTATCTGCTCCTAAACGTTGGCAAGACCAAGGAACTGGTGATAGACTTCAGGAGGACGAGGACACCAGTGGAGCCCATCACCATCCGGGGCCATGAGGTGGAAATAGTGGACTGCTACAAGTACCTGGTAGTCCACGTAAACAACAGGCTGGACTGGTGGGACGATACTGATTTGTAAAGCTGGTCATGTGATTGGATCTGAGCTGGAAACATTTGTCACAGTCAGGACAGGAGGCCACTGGACAAAGTGCTTTCATCATGGACACTCCTGCTCACCGACTGTGTCGGACTATAGAGGGACAAAGGAGCTCATTGAGTAACAGACTCCTATAGCGCTGCTTAAACAGTGAGAGATACAGGACTACATTCATACCATACTCCATACAACTGTACAACAACTACTACAACAACTTATCCTTCTGCAATAGATAACCCTACGTCATGTCAATCACTGTTTTGTCTTTGCACTGTTTCTCCTTACCCACATCTTGTATATAGCTGAGATATATTTACTTATTGTATTTACTTTTTTTTTTTTTTTTTTTTTTTTTACTGTTGCTATTTTTGCTACTTATTTAGAATTTATTATTAGCATTTATATTTTTGCTCTTTGTTATTATATTATATGATATTGGGATGTGTGAGCTACTATGGCCAAATAATTTCCCTTGTGGATCAAGAGAGTTTGTCTAAGTCTAAGTCTGTGCACAGCTCTTGTGTGTTACACCACCAACAGAGCTGAGTGATCTGATCTGAGAGCTGAATTGATCTACACAAATTGACACAGTTAAACTGATTTTATAACCTTGCACAGCAAGATGAACTCTCTTGATATTTGTGAGTTCACAAACTCCAACTCCAATCCATCTTGTCCAGCTCCCGCTGTCACTTTTGGACTCCTCCGAATATGCGATCAATCACAGGGCAGCATTGTGGCTTGGGCAGAAGCCAAATGTGATGTGCCCAAACGAACCAAAACGTGCCAAAGGATGTACTTCAGCCTATTTTAGCAGAAATGCTTCTAAATATTATTTCTGAAAATGAAAGCCTTGTGGTCTTTGGTGCATGTGGAGACATTGTTGCCATCGCAGGAAGAGATTTAAAAACCTTTCCACATTTGTTCGGGTTGGTCTTCACTGAATATACAACCACGACTGCCTTCCCTTCTCCCTTTGTCCACCAAACTTTTTTTTTCATGAAGAATATACAAAGATATACAAACATGATTAATACCAAAAATCATTCAGATGAACCTCTAAGTAAAATAATTACAATGACAACTCAGGTCTGCTTTTTGTAAATACTTGACTTGTACATACTACTAAATGCTAACACATTCTAACGTTTCACAGTGGGATACGCATTTGGCTTGCTCCCTCCTACATACACAGGCAGAAACAGATGATCCATTTGTTTGACAGATGGCAAATTAGCGTAAAAATAGCAGACAAAAGGGTATTACTCATTGCAGCAATACAGAGTGTATAGTGACAGTATAATCGAGTGATGACAACAGACACAGTGAAGGAAATGAGTTGGTGTTTTATTGGCAGGGTGAATCCCATTTCAGATCTGGCTCTGAGTATTCTAATGGCTGCAAAATGTACAGAATTTACAAAAAGATGGTTGAATTCTCTCCTCTCCTTGGACATGTGGTTGCTTCTTATCTTAGGGCTGTTTCCTCTGCGCACTTTGTTCCTGTCTTATCCTCCAACCCTTTCTCTCTCTGACAGTTTTGCCAGCTTAAATAAACCTATTTGACTAATGAGCAAAGACACCAGCGTCAGTCACAGTTGTCTAATAATGAAACAGTTTGCACTTAAGTGACACTTTCAGTTCCTACTGTCTGGCAGTGCCTTAAATAAGACATATTAGGCTTTTCTTGGGTATTTAGTATTAAACTGTAACATATGATTACCCATCCATCCATCAGTTTTCTTAAGGTTATCCGGGGCCGGGTCGGGAGGTCCAGACTTCCCTCGACCCAGACACTTCTTCCAGCTCCTCCAGTGGGACCCCAATGCGTTCCCAGACCAGCCGAGAGACATAGTCCCTCCAGCGTGTCCTGGGCCTTACCCGGAGCCTCCTCCTGATGGGACATGCCCGGAACAGCTCCCCAGGGAGGCGTCCACGAGGCATCCTGAACAGATGCCCGAGCCACCTCAGCTGGCTCCTCTCAACGTAGAGGAGCAGCTCTACTCCGAGCTCCTCCTGTGTGACTGAGCTCCTCACACTATCTCTAAGGGAGCGCCCAGCCACCCTGCGGAGGAAACTCATTTTGACCGCTTGTATCTGATTTTGTCTTTTCGGTCATTACCCAAAGCTCATGACCATAGGTGAGGGTAGGAACGTAGATTGATCAGTAAATCGAGAGCTTTGCCTTTCGACTTGACTTTGATTACTGTTTTATCTACTGGAAAACACAATATTAATCTAAAAAAGCTTAATAATAGAAACTGGTCCTCTGACTTCAAAACTGCATGGCTGATAGACTCCGCCTTTTCATAGTGGCATTTCACCGCAACAGGCAGCTGATTTTCATTTACTTGTTTTTGTTTTTGAAATGGGGCTATGTGACATTTCTGAACCCGACATGTTTGACCCAGAGTCTGAATATTTTGAAGTAGGCAGAGATAGGGGGTAGGTGAAAACAGGAATTTTCCGAGCACGCAAGTCTTGAATGCAGAACTACAGGAATACTCAAACGTACATTAATCAAAATATGACTTTAAGAAAGCTAATGATGAAGGAACACAATTAAAACATGATTAAAAATTGTTGAAGGTCAGATTTAATTTTGCTTAATATGTCCTCTTTCTTTCCTCTACAGAACTTTCATTATCATAGTAGTATAATAGTATAATTGCTGTTTTTTTTCACTATGTGCAGCACTTTGGAAATGGCCTTTGTAAAAAACTTGATTGAACTGGTTTAGCTTATACTTTGTTTTAATAAGCATCTGTTTTGAGTTTTAGGAGGCATAAAGCTTTATATATTGCGCTCTCCAAGACAATAACTATTTCCTCATAGAAAAGTTGCTTTGTCGCACACTTCTTGTTACCTCGGTGTCCCCTGACCCCATTTTCCAGATGATGAAAAGTCTGCAGAGGTAGTGCAAACTTGGAAATGGGCACAATGTGGCTTATTTGCACACAAACACAAGACTAGACAAATATACTGGCATAAAAGGTAAGTATGGACATAATTATGCTGCATGTGTTACCAATTTTGGGGACAGAGTAAGTGAATATATACAGTAAATATGCACTTCTGTTAACTAAACTGAAATGTTCTTTCTTTCATAATGACCAGTACAAGTGTTAGTTAACAGGATACTCCCACTCATTTTCAAGGGAATTCTGGCCCTAGAGAAGAGCTTATTGTACATGTTTTCGAAGTTGGTTGGAGTAACTATGGGGGTGCTAAGTTCTTCAATGTGTGTGCTCACTTAACATGTTAATTTAGAGCCTTTTATAGATGCAAGCACACTCCCCACCCCCTACCATGTTTGAGTCACTGTTTTAAACAAGTTTAACTGTAGTTAGCCCCTGTAGTGATTTATAAAAGCTAATATGGAATCATTGTTAATTTTAGTCTCATTTTGAACACTCTGTGGTTGCAATTTGCACATTTTTAGTTGAGATTGAATCTGCTATAAAAGTGGGATAAAATCTTTGGGAAATCTAAAAATCTTGGCTAAAAAGATATGGGAGCATTGGCCATTCTAGGTGAGGCTAATGCCCCCCCCCCCCCCCGCGCCC
>KN485904.1:57829-69540 GCA_000787095.1 Periophthalmodon schlosseri
AAGCACAGGGAAAACACGCAAACTCCACCCACAAATGATTGAACACATTTCAAAGCAAAACAATGCTCTCCTACTCATTTGCAAATAGTGGGAGAAAACAGAGATAATAAATAAATAAATAAATAAATAAACAGAACATGTCAGACATGTAGGTCAGACCATCAGAGATCAGGATGTTTGGAGTGTTGAGAATATAGCGTCTCCACCCGCCCACCTGACAGCCCCTACTGCAGCTGCATAGCCCGTGGCATTTTAGCTCCTCGTAGCACAGCACATGCATGTTAAACAGAATACAGACATCTTTGTATTTACTGTTGAAGTGGTAAATAGTTGTTATTGTTAATGAGGCAATGGTGCGTGACTTGTTACAGTTAATGAGGTTCCGCTCTCATTTCTGGACACACACACTATTACGCCAAAAATAAATGAACATTAAAATATTACTGATCACACTGACAGTGATTTACTGCAGATAATCACCTTGGCCCACTGTGATCGTCCACTGAATCTTAAAGGGCCCATATTACACAATTTTTGGATCTGTGTAATAATGTTGTTTCTTCATCAAAAATATACCTGGAGTTGTGTTTTGTTTCAATCACACGTTTAACACACAAACTCTGCATATTTGTGCTGACTTCTTCTCTCAAACAGAAAACACTCTGTTCCACCATGTGATGTCACGAGGTAATACAGGAAGTGCTCGACTGTGTTCACCTTCACTAGAACCATTTGAATAATTTCAGCCTTGGAATTTCCTACTAAACTAAACATAAAAGGTAGCTGTTAGCTTGAAAACTACCGCTTCATGACATCACAAGGTGGAACGGAGCATTTTGAGCTTTGGAGATCTAGACAGACTAATAATAAAAGATTAATCAAACATGTGTGAATGAAACAAAACACAACTGCGGTTATGTTTTTGATGAGGTAACAACATTCCAACATGACTTAAAGCTCACAAGGCAATTTTGCGTAATATAAGACCTTTAAACAAAGCTGTCATTCTGGTGGATTTTTCTTCAAACGCCTACCTAAAATAAAATGTACTATAATAATGTAATTCTTAATTTATAGATGGAAAACTGCATGTTTGTTTGACTGGTGACTGATTGGCTAGCACTCACACTTCACAGCAAGAAGGTTCTGGGTTTGATTAGTGGACCACTGGGTGCAGAGAATGTATTTCCTCTTTGTAACACCAATAAATAAACCTTATCTTACCTTGGTAGCTGATAATTGGCACATTTATACAGCCCTTATCAGTGCATCATGTCACGTTGTTGACTCCAGTCTCCCGCATAGTGTGAGCTCCTTCCTCTGTGTCCTGCCCCGTGTGGACGCTCGCTGCCCCCTCCAGCATCGAAGAATTTCTGAGTAAAGTAAGTATGTTGCTTCTATTCCTTTAACCATCATGAGCTCAACAACATATGAATAACATGTTTTTGAAGCCAGCTCAAAATGTAAGGTCATCTCTTATCTCTCTGCCTTTTCGGCTCTGTTCTTTGCTTTTAATCTGATCTCTGCTCCTGGTTAATATGACAGCGCCTCTGATCAACATGCAAATCTATGTAAATATAGTCACTGGCTTGACCCCTGTTCTTGTGCAACCTCGCTAGGTGCTTTTATGTGTGATTGGCTCTGCTGGTCGGGGCTTGGGACTGAATGAGGGTACGTCTGCTAATGTCACACTTCTGTATGGTTCCTCCTTCGCTCGGTAACCTTTGAGCTCACATTTCTATTTTACATGGCAGCAAACACAATACCTGCTTTATGACTGCAAGTTTCATATAGAATCAATATCTCACTCAGACCAGTGAAGGTGCACAGTAGGAATGAGCCGATCCTATAGTTGGCTTGATGTTGAGGCTGGTTACTGATATTTGACGATACCATAAAGATTTTTAAATCAAGGAAGGACCACAAATGTATATTAAGTTATAGAATAGGTCACATTTCTTTTGTTTTGTTTCTTTCTCTTTTTGCTGACATCATGGCATAACTCATAAGTCATTTTTTGGCCAAATTGAGTTTTCATTCCTATTCTGCTCTCCAGACTCTGCTGCACTCTATAGGTGTCATTGGCTCCGTCCGGAGATTTTTACAGCCCAGAAAACACAAACCTCCCCAGTGATCTAACTGGCATGCAGTTTATTTTTGTATTTTCCCAAAAACATTGAACAGTGACTTAGGGAATTAAACAATGAGGCTGACAATTTGTAAAAAAATATATAAAATAACAACATTAACATGGAATATTAACATTTGTTGCATGGTTCTAGAAACAAATGCTCTTCTAGTTCCGTTTTTGCTGATTAGTATGTTCAAAAACTATAATCTGATCTACTGTGGACAAACTTTGAATGACACATTGGCACTCAGAGACTGGGACAGTGTAGAACAACAAATCTGTGCCAAATATTGACAAATTTTTCTGTAACGAACCAACACCGATATCTGCAGAAACCCTCCAACATCACCAATAGCCAATAGCCCATCCCTAGTGCACACCTCTCTGCCCAGTGTCTCCTCACTAATGACATCACCTCACATTGGATCGATACACTTCTCACTTTAAATCTTAATTGTATTAAAGCAGATAACACAGAAGTCACATGGCTCCCATCTGCTGAGCCAACATTAACAGTATCACCGGAGAATGATAGACTGCAGACACTCAACCCCACATACATTGATATACACTTAACACGGAACAGGGCTTATCTCCCCAGTCCAGTCTGCACTTTCCCATAGAGCCCCTTTAACGTCCACAGGAGGGAGCAGAGCCGATAAAAGGCACGAAAGCTTCTCAGGAGGTGTTCCACTGTCTCCTCTGAGGTCTATGTGTCAGACCAATGTGCTGAGAATACACTGAAATTATGTGTATTGGTTTTGTTCATTTACAATAAGTAGTATTACAAGGATAATTTAATATATTTTGGTAATATAAATGAGTGGAAGAATGCTTGCCTGGCAAATCCAGAATGATCTCTCTCTGTATTTTTTATACAGAGGGGTATCAGTCTGGTCCATATGCCGTCTGTTGCATCTCAAACTCGGCCAAACGTGATCGTGCAATCAGATTTGAGTTTAGTGCTCGATTCTGCAATGTTTTTCAGTCCCTTGTGATATTTTATTCCTTGATTTTTTTTCCAATGTGGATGGACCCTGTGTGTCCCTGATTGGCTAATCCACCTTTGATAACGCACATTTGAAAACAGGGAGATTAACCGACGACCAGACTCATATCTTCTTAAAGTATTGAGGAAGTGTGTATTCTGGACCCCAGGCAAAGACAACACACGCTTTGAAAGTAAATGTTTGGATGCATTTTAACATCAGACGGAAACTAGTTTTAGCTAAATGTGGAGTAAAGCATCTCTTCTTTTATGAGAGTAAAGGGTCTTTACCTGATTTATACCATCTTAAAAACATGAAAAACAGTAGTAGTAGCCTTACTTACCTTATCCATCTGAACATCCTAATTATTCAGTGATGGGTTTAATTTTTTACACAACTCTCAGAGACTCAGAGATTACTGGACAATAAAACACTTTCTAATAAGATGCAGACAGCACGCAGTGAACATATTTTTACCTCAAGAGCTGCTTACGCAATATACCTATGTGGGTGAAAGACAAATTCTGCACAAATACATGGGAAAAAAACAGGTACAGGGTCTTTAATGTTTTTAAACAAATGAGTGGGAGAATGCATGGTTTGAATGTAAATGGCTGGACATTTGGATGTATTTTAATTGTGTTTGTTACTTGCCCGGGGACTCCAGATGGAAACTATCTTGTGTAATCTGGTGTAAAGCATCTCTTCTTTTATGAGGGTAATGTGTTTATATGGTCCCTGTTAAAAATGAATACACTATTTTCTCAATTTGAGCAAAGATTTTTATTTTCTACAGTAGGTATCCATCAAAGTGGCATGTTGTGTATGTTCAAATTGGTTTTAAATTTGCACAGTCAGCAGGTGTGCCTCTTTAATTTTGTGTGTAATGTTTAAATACTCATCCCTTTAATCCATCATAATATGCCTCGGGTGTCTTTGTCTATCAAATGTAATCAAAAGTTTCATTAAATGTCAGGAGAAAAGACAGAACAAAATGTCTAGATGTTCTTGTTAAGTGATTAGAGCTGTTCTTGTGATATTTTGTCAATCCCCAAACATTTAGCAACTTGCAGATCCTGCAACTTGCTGTCTTTAGTTTTTAAAGGGCCCATATTACACTATTTTCTGATCTATGTTATAATGGTATATTTGTGATGAGGAAACAACATTATAACATGGTTAAAAACTCACAAGAGACAGTTTTGTGTAATATAGAACCTTTAACTTGTGCTTTTGTAATCGATATAACTATAACATATGTAGATCTTTTTGTTTTGTTCATTTTAAATTGCAATATTGGTCTTAAACAACTTAGTAGTAGAAATAGGTCAATTGTTGTATTCCACCTTAGCAAGTATTTTTGAGCCTGTATGATTGAGATTGTATTTTTCCAAGTTAGTAGGTGACTCCATTGGAATATGATGCTAACTTGCCTTAAATAACCTGAAATTGTGTCCTACTGTGACAGTACGATCACACATATACATGGCACAAGCTCTACAGGGCATGCAAACTTTTACCGATAGTTAACACCTCAGAAATTGAACCTACTTTCTGCTTCTTTTTGAGACAGAACCATCTTTTTGGGAGAAGGTTCACAGGTAAAGCAAGCAGATTTTTTTAAAAGCACTCCTGTCACTTATTTATGCTCAAAATGAAAGCCCCGAGCTCGCTGAATAGTAAAATTTCAGTCTTAGACATAACCTCACCTCAAAAGGCACTCAGAAATATTTATATCATAGTCCTGTATAAGACGGCTCACTGGGTGACAGAATGGATTTAATTGGATTGGAGGATTATTTGCGGTGGTTCAGACTGATCACACGCTGTTTTGGAGCAAATTCAAAGCTATGACAACATTTCGCAAGGATTATTTTCACAATTTTAGACATAGCAGTCAAAGAAAACAGAGGAACACCTTGGCTGCTTTGTTTATAAAGATACCAAATTTGAAAAATAACTATGGTTGGATTTCACAAATGATGTCTAGGGTGTATGTAGGATACTGAAAATTGCAGTCAATGGGGTCTGTTGTTATCATAGAGTGTGTATGGACATAGAGAGCCCGCTAGCTGCTACATTCTAAATAGGAAAGAGGTGAGCATGAGGTGCTTCCTTCAAGCTATGGTTCCAAATGACTTTTTTAACAAATCGTTAGAGATAGATTGATAAATCAAGTTGATATTTGGACTTTTTAGGCCGATATATTTTGTTTTGGTGGGTCTGCTGCCTTTAAAAAATACACACAAAGCTTTATATTAACACTTACTGCACAAAACGTGAGTATTTTTGTGGGTCTGCTGCCTTTAAAAAATACACACAAAGCTTTATATTAACACTTACTGCACAAAACGTGAGTAGAGCTCTCTTATTGGTTTATGGGCTTGGGGGGAGTTTGTAGTTAATTTAAATGACATAATTTGGGGAAAATAATCAAAATTGTCCCAGCATATTGACCCAGAGGTTGCTTTGGATTTTAAACAGATTGGTATTGGCATCAGCCATGAAAAAGCTCATTTCGATCAATCTCTACAAATCGTCTCCCTCTGTGTAACTGCTGCTGTCAGGCACGTCATTCTGACCTCAAAATGTTGATCCTGATCCTGGTGTTTTTATTTTGCTATTCAGCCGCAAATCAAAATATGAACATGAACATAATAAAAGACCAATCAAGTGTCTTCTTTCCCCAGGCTTCATGTAGCATTAGCAACAGGTTTGATTGGCAGCTAGCACGACTCGTAGCCATGTGCTCACACCCCGCCAAAGCAGTGGTGCAAGCAGGGACAAGGGTCATGCACTTGCAACAACCTTGCTTCTGGTTGCTCTTTGGTTGCGCACACTGATTTTCAAATATGGAGCCTGGTTGCATATTAGCTACTATAACTGCTAGCCTTGAATCACTTCATTTGGTTACAGCCGAAATGCTATGGGTCACGTCACACTCCCTTAGTCCACTTCTGTACAGTCTATGGTTGTTCCTGGCCCCAGGGTCTTAGGGGCCCAGAATTGGACCCTCAAAAAATTGCATTAGTATAAAATAAGCTTGAAAAAGTACTGTAAGGTAGGTAAACTATTCATAGAAAATATTGTGCAAGCACATTGAATTTATCCAACCATTACACATAAAAGAGTATAATGGTTGGATAAATAAATTAATGGTCACCAGGCATTTAGGTGCAATAAATAATAAATAAATAAAAACACATAAAAAAAAAAAAAAAAAAAAATCTAATTAAATTTAATTATATTTGAAAAAGCCAACAAAGAGACAAAAACGTGTTTGTTCTTCCTTCTCATGCCTTTGACAATTGTCCCAATTAGCAGCTGGATGCACTTCCTCCACACCTCATTATCGCTCCCCTAATGCTGCCGATGCTTAAACTCTCAATCTTTGTTTAATCATTTTGAGTTTGTTTATATCACTTTTATTACTTTCAATTTATTCTTGTCGGGTTGCTTAAAAAGTGTCGGAACGCTTGTGTTTGGGGCGTCCGAGTGTCCAAATTTGGGCTGGGACTATAGGGCTGGGCAATATGGCAAAAAAACCCCAAAACATAACATAACATATTAATTTGTTATATTGTAAATAAATAAATAAAAAAAAAAGTCTTGCAATATTATTTTCCTTGACCATTGCCACTCAACAGGATCAACTCCAAACCACGTGTTTCTGCTGAGGATTGGCTGTGGATCTACCATTAGGTACATTTACATGGTCAGTATAAATCAGATCACTAGAATAATCCAATACTCCCATACTTCGATCTGTTTTGGTGTGTGTTTAAATGCACAAAAGAAATTGGATCAAAAACACCTGGTGACATGTCTCAGTTAATCAGTGGATTTTTAAAGTAACTGTTGTATTTGGAATTTTCAAATAGCTCTTTCAGTCTTTTATATTTTCATTTTTGTCTTTGCCACAAACGTTCGGGATTGACTCATCTCTTGACGCACATAAACTTAGCGAGTGATTGATTTGACACTGCACTTGTGTGTTGGGTTTAGCTCAGCGCGCTTGCGTACGAGATCTCCCACACATATCTGACAAAATCCTGCCTTTGTTTCTTTGATAAGCTGCCAACAGAGATTTGATAGATGCTCTTTCCTCCTGTTTATCCAAACACTAGCACCAACCCGATCGTGATTAAAGAACTAATGCAATGCAACAGAAAAGGCACCTGACCCATCTTTCTCGCTATCCTCTGGCAGCAGGTGACCCGATGAGTATATATTGAGACCATCTCCTCCCTCGCTCTGGTCTCTCCCACTCTCCCTCTGCCTGTTCTGCTTCCACGTCGTTCACCTGAGGCACAAAGCTTTCACTGAGCAGTGGGTCTCATTTAACGTAGTTTTCCGGCAGTAAAAACAGGGCTGTTAAAGTCACTTCTTACCTCTCTTGTTGTCTGTCCTGACTTAACCATGCTACTCCATCCTCGCCTCCTCTTCTCTGATGCCCGCTGTCTTTCATTTAAAGTGGAACTAAACACAGAATCAAATATTACACTAAATTGGTTCCCTATTGTTCCTTGTCTACTGTTCCTAGTCCTTTTTGGTGCCAGTTTTAGTACAAACTAGGTATTTTTATTTTTGCAGAATCAATGAGCGAAGCACTAAACTCTGTTAATCTGAAATAAATTAGATTTTATTTGTAAATCACAGGTGACCAATGAGCTCCTTTGTTTCACATGTGTACCTGAATAAAAAAAAAAGCACAATCATGTTTGACCGAGTTTGAGACGCAGCAGAGGGCATGAGGAACAGACTGATATCAATCTGTATAAAAAATATATAGAGAGATATCATTCTGGATATTCAGGCAATATAAGTGCAGCTTTGTGGTAAAAAATGTATAAAAATGGGTGTGTCCTGGCTCCAGTAGCTGCTGCAAACACCTGGTGACATCACGCAGGACTGTCCTGATTACAGCCAGGTGTTTCTGATCACAAACACCTGGCTTCAGGGGGGGAGTTTTCAGACCAATCACAGTGTTCTTCATATGTCCCAGACCACCCCCTTCTCCCCCCTCACTTTCTTATTTAGTCCTCCAAGCACTGCCCAGTTTAACAGCTCTGTTTGAAATGTGGTTTTGGGCGGTGTTTAGGTGTTTAGTCCCACTTTAATGTCCCAATAGCCTCTTCTGATTATAGTTTATTGAATAGCATAATATTCACATAAACATAATATTCACATAAATATAATATGGGGAGTGATTTCCAATTTTGTGCATAGTCTTGGAATAAACCATTATCTCACGGAGTGGGGTAGTACCTGCACAGAGGGTCCAGAGAGCATGCACTAATTATGATATGGAAGAAAATGGGTGCTCAGAGATTTGTGTGGGGGCTCTGGCCACGCAGCACCCATGTGGAACGGTGCCTATGATGTCCGGGTGGGAATAGTTTAGGGGGTGTGGGTCTTTACTTTAAATTCGCTTTCAGTTCAGTGATGGGCACTCTCCAAAGGGGGCTACCGATACTTTGAATGCCCTCAGAAATGCAACAACACACAGAAATGTTTGTTGTAGATAAGCTGCAAAGAAAATAGTCCCTGAGACAGCTCCTAGCACCCCTGGGTGTTTGTAAATAGACAAGCTGACAAAGCCAATGCATTGTACCTTCATGTCACGTCTGTTTGTGTGTTTTTTTCCATACCAGTTTATCACACAACGTACAAAGCACTGAGCAGATGTTGTAGTCCTTGGAGCATGTTTGTCTTAAGATAAGTAGACATTCAGCCTTGGTAATAAAACACGTGTATTAGATGTATAAATACTGCACTGATGAATGTGCAGTGCAGCTCATTAATCTCAGATTAAAGAAGTAGTTTGTAATAGTAGTTTTATAAGGAATGCCATGCCAGCCCATGTGAGGACTCACAATGGATACTGTGTAGTGATGGGACGTTAGGCTCTTTTATGAGATCCGAATCTTTTGGATCCATTCATTTCAAAGAGTCGTTCAAAAGACTGGCTCTTTTACTATTTATTTATATACCAGAAACCAATGTGAGAACTTATTTTATCTGCAAACTATTCGAGAAATGACCAAGGCTCAGATTTGTTTAAAATGGTTCAAACTGAGAGCAGGAGTGTGTTTACCCTTTCAAATTATGCATAATGTAAATAAAACGTTGCACTACACTAATCATTTTTAAAATAACTGTTATTTTGATGCCAAATATGTTTTTTTGCATGTGTTTGCAAAAAGCTCACTCATGTTGCCTGCTCTGCTTCTGGGTTGATTCTGGAGACAGAAAAAGATTCAGATCTTTTAAAAAATGAGATCCGGTTCCAAAGAGCCAACTCGTTCACAAATGTCACATCACTAATACTTTGTTCCGAACCAAAAATGTGAAATTCTGGACCAAATGGTGAAAGGAAAGCACACTTCCAGTTTGCTTCCTTGATATCAAAGTTTTGACCTTATCCACAGCACTAACATTTTATCGTTTTATGTTGCACTATGGCCAAAGACGACACGTTATCCTCACATTTTTCTATTTTATCTGGCTGGTCAAGAGCTCAGATGTATAACAAACAAGCACACAACCACCAAACAAACATTTTGTCCTCTTTATTGACATTGTTAGAGAAATTGCTCTGTTGTGCTGTACCAAGAGCACTCACTGCCAGCTCAGCCCTTCCTGTCGTAGTCTACGTCAACAGAGGTTTAATACTCCCTGGAATGGACAATATCACTGTGTCTTGAGGGTTCTTGTGTCTGGGTGCTGGGGCCTGTGCTGAGGGTAAATACACTTCTTCTGTGTTAGAACTCCAGCAGACTCCACCAGAACTTAAGTAACTTAACTTAACTTAAGTTCTTTTCTTTGTTCATATGTGTCTATTATGTTTTGTGTGTGTCCCTGAATCTGCCCCCTTTCCCCCATGAAATCCTGGCTGTGTGAGCCCTTGTGGATGATTAGAGGACGGTTTCCCAGCCTGGACAATCCTGTGCTTCACCTGCAGCCGCCTCCCCTCATTTAAGAAGATTCAGGACACCTGTTCGGGGCTGCAGGCCTGTGTGTGGCCAATATCCCATATTTGTGTGTGTTTTTGTCATGTCACTTCATGTGGAAGTGACTTTGTGTGTTGAGGCACTCGACTGTCAGTACTGACTGTGTTTGTATGTCAAGATTTTGTTATGTTATTGTAAAACTTGTGTTGTAGTTAACTTTACTTTTGTTACTCTTTTGTTTGAAAACCTTGCAAGTACCTTCTATTTAAATATGTTAGATCCTTTTTGTTCAGTTTACCCGTTTACAACCATGTTCATTAAATTACTTCTTACTTTACCATTTTCCATCTTGGTTCCTTTTGTTACTTCCCTGTCCCCACACGAGCTGGGTCGTAACAATGCCTCTTCTCTTCATCTTTCACATGGTTGTTTTTGTCATACATGTTGATATCATACTAAAGAAAGTTATATTAATACCCACAGAACTAGATCCTGCCGTTTCAGTTCTGAGGAATATGTTTGGCCTAAATGAGATTTGCGGTTGTCTGCCTCAACACAATTATGTATACAACTCCAGACCATTAATCTGACAGATCTCATGTGCATTGGGCAGGATGTTAGTGGTTCTGCCTCAAAACTAATGGCTAATGGATTTCTTAATACTGAGGCAACTGAGATCAAATACAAGAAATGTTCATTGTTGTTACACACATTTTAAAGGGCCCATGTTACGTTATATAATGTTGTTTCCTCATTAAAAACATACCTGGAGTTGTTTTGTTTCATTCACACATGTTTAACACAAAAGCTCTGCAAATTTAGTATGTATTTAGTTCTTCTCTCAAACGAAAAATACTCTGTTCCACCTTGTGATGTCATGTGGTAATACAGGAAGTGCTCCACTGTGTTTTTAAATTCCACACACCTTCACTAGAATCATTTAGATAATTTTAGCCCTGGAATTGCCAATCTCTCCTGAACTAAAGGTAAAAGGTAGGCGCTTCATGACATCACAAGGTGAAACAGAGCATTTTGAGCTTTGGAGATGTAGACAGACTAATAATACAGGGTTACTCAAACATGTGTGAATGAAACAAAACATAACTTGGTGTATGTTTTTGAGGAGGTAACAGCATTTGTATTTGTATTAGGGACAAGCTCAAAAGATGTAGTTTGGCATTTTTTGAGTTTTCCATTAGAACATGTATTTTAAAATCATATCAAAAAGGATACTCAGGCTCCTGCCGCTCGTGTGTTCTCTGAAACTACCCCTTAGGAAATCTGGCTCACTAACCTAAACAAGAGAAAAGACATCCAGTGGTATCCAATTAGGAAAACGCAGCACTCAACTCGTATCACTTAAAATGTTAAACACACAAATAACAGATAAACAGTTAGACTTCCAATGATTATGATTATGATTATTACATGATGGATCCCTGGATGTATCATTTCTAAATTGGTGGATCTTATCTTGTACTTGCAACTGTGAGCTATTTGACAACACAGCAGGTGAGCAGAAAGTGGACCGCTGCCTGGAGAAGTGTTTTTCTTCATTTAATAACCAGTCCTAAGGCTAATGCTCTTTTTAGGATAGCCCCAAGCTGTTCATTAAAAGTGTTTGTAGACTTAAATATT
>KN485904.1:69613-104760 GCA_000787095.1 Periophthalmodon schlosseri
TGAAAAAGAATAAATAGACTTTGAAGCAATTCTTTAAAAAAAATATATATATATTATTTGAGGTGTTAAGCTGATGGTGGGTCTAAGATGAGAAATGAAAATGAAAATTAATGCAGACGGTTCAGAAAGGAGTCTGTTGCATTGAAGTCTATGGTAAAATCATCAGTTTATTTTATTTTAAAGCGGGGTAATACACTTATAGTTTCAGCTTCACAGTCTGAGTCCCTCCTCTTGTTAAGTCACTCCCCCTTCAGAGAGCGATCACATTACAATCAGTGCGCGTCCTAATGAAACTTTTGGTTTGTAAAGTTGTAGTGGATTGTTTTTCTATCCTGCCTTTGTATGTTTATGAAAAATGCGGGACCACGGGTGATGCGAGCGCGTGGGCTGAGCTTGGGGCAGGCTCGTACCGCTGAACGTAAGGAGGGTTTGAATAGTGCTGGGAAAGATTACTCAAACATGCATGGATGACATATATAAAAAATCTACTTCTGAGATGTTTTTGATGAAAAAACAAGATTATAACATGGTAGAAAGCTCCAAAAAGTAATTCTTTCATAATACCCTCTTTTTAAAAATTGGTAAGAGTTACAGATGAAAAGTAATAGCAATCCTTTCGTAATCAGTCCTAACACAAAAGAACAACATTTTTTAGATTAGATTAGATTTCGATTTTAAGACTTTTTTTTGTTTTTTTTATATTTATTTTATTTGTTTTGTTTGTTTGATAGGGACAAGTATGCAGACGTGTAACATACTACAACCTTTATAGCCGAGGCTAATTTGCAATGTCCGTCCCTAGAAGGGCTTTCACAAAAATAAACACACAGGGTTCACTTCATGATTTAACAATATACAAAAGCAGCGATTACATGTCTGACTACTCTTTTCAGTTCATGTTTAAAACCACCTCAGTCAAAGTCCAGTTTCAGCTCAGGGCTTAAGGAGTTCCAGAGCTTCATGCCCTGGAAAGAGAATGCAGACTCCCCAAAGGATGTTTTTCTCAGAGGGATCTTCACATTCCCATTAGAGGCTGGACCCAACTGCTCCGAGTGGGACTATGAGCTCACTGAGGACACCTGGACCTTCAAGTGTGGGGAATGGATGTGAAAAACCAAACAGACTTTTGACGCAATTCCCTTTTGATTGGATGTGTTCTGCTGCTGCTGGGTCCAAGATGAGAAATTCACCATGTGCGGAACATCACTACAGACCGATGGGCAGACGGCTGAGAGATGGCCAAAAGCAGGTATTTATTTTGAACAGGGACAGAAACATTGGCTCCGTTATGTCTGACAGTTGGTTGTTTACTTTTTCTCTACGATGTTGATTTGTTAAAAACAGGTTACTACCGCAGTTTGTCCTGCTGTCCACAACACCAAAGGCACTTTATGTTTTTTGAATATTTCATGAGAACAGATTAGAGAGTGTAGGTGGCTGTGATATGGATGGTGTCATTTTGAGCACTGGGATGACAGCATTTACAATAAAACCGCAATGGGAAAACAAAACAAAAGGGGGTGATTACTTGCTGCGAGGTGAATGAAAAGCAGGGCTGCAGTATGCTAAGCTATACAGTGCAAACTAACGAATCTAACCAGGAAATAATTGAACTAAACTGTTCTTGATTTCTCCAGGGAACCAGCCAGACCACTCCAGTCTGGGTTAAACTGAATAGCTCACTCTTTTTGCAAATATACACTGATTGAAAAATACTCATAGCTCAGTTAAACTCTACTGTTCTTGTGCTTTATATTTAATGTATATCAGGAATTAATCGTAGATGCCTAGTTTACAGTTATTTCACTAGCGAGGACCACTCCTCAACAATGGTATATTTTCCTGCTCCTGAATCAGTTTATCATATTAATTCCATTTGAGCTAATCTGCAGCATTTATCTCTTTGTGTTTTCTAGATGTGTCCAAGTGAGAACACCACTAAACACATAAAACGTATATATTTTTTTCTGCCACTTTAGTTCAATGACTTCCCAATATAATTGTACAAGCAGCATATATCAGAGGATAAATTGCACTAACCAGTTGTGCTACTCCTATTCGAGAAATTCAAATAATCCACACTCCAAAGTTCTGTTTACCTGCATTTTGAAAAACTGTTCAAATCAAGGTAGACCACAGATTTGGTTTCCCCAATGTAGTAACATCACAGACGACTGTAGCCCAGTTGCGGTCCACTGGCGGTGCGATTCCAGCTCCCACCGATGAATACTGTCGTCATGTCCTTGGGCAAGACACTAAACCCGCCTCGCCCATTGTCTGCGTACACTGGTGTATGAATGTGTATGTGAATGGGTGAGTGGTTCCTTGACGTAGTGCTTTGAGTGCCTTGAAGGTGGAACAGCGCAATATAAAACTTTGAGCATTTACCAATTGGAAGAAGGGAAGTTTGTATACCTTTTTATCTTTAGAAGAAAATTAACCTATTTTCTTTATATTTACATTTTTAAACGTTTTAAATGTTTGATGTGCAGTGAATCGGAAAGACTGAGCAACAAAGGGTCTACTTGTTTTGCATGGCTCGTTGACTGTGAAAGGAAAACTGCACTTGTCAGCTGCACCTGTCAAACTGCAACAGCCGTGTCGTGCTGCTATCTATTTTGTGTTTATACATCAATCCTCTGACAGTCTCCTATACAAACATATGGGACTGATAGTGTATCGGCACCACCTGTCACCAGCGCACCTCCACAGTCCCTCTTTGTGCTCCCGAAACGTCATCCTGACTCCTGACATCGCTGTCTGACCCGAAACATCACAGCGGCATCTGAAAATACGCGGCTCTATATTTGTAGCAAGCACTTTTGAGGTTTGTTTGAAATGGAAATGTGTCGCTCTTCTCCCGTGATTTCTCAAGTGCACCTGCAGCAAGCGGCAGCAGAGAGGCAGCCATTGTGTGCCAGTGTCTGTAGAGGCTTTGAGAATAGATGCCAGGATGTTATCGAGCAGTGACAAGAATCTGAAATAGACAAAACCCGACTGTAAGAATTACAAAACATGCAATTTAGAAGCAAGAAGACCAGAACGATGGTGGTAAGATTTATGATGATTTCTATTGATTTCTATTACTTATTTAAGCACATATGTCTTTTTAGTGATCGATCATCAAGTTAAAGCTGGGATACCACACTTTTTTTTTCTAAATGAGTACCTTTTTTTTTTTTTTTCCTCAAAAGTATATTCAGCTATAAAAATAAAATGAGCTATTTTTGACCAAAAGAGACAGCCACCCACTGACTGTGGATATATCTATTTCTCATCGCTATGGAATTGATATGGAACCGAAAGCAGCCCTCTGATTGGCTGCGCTTTGGCGGGCCACCCCAGTTTAAATATGCTGCCTGAAAAAAGCAGTTCTAACATGGTGCACAAGCCTGAAAATGAATTCATGTGGGTATTAAAAGGTTTGCGAGAGCAACAGACAAGACAGATTAGACAGATTTAAATACCTACATCTTACTTCCAACTTTGCGGTGTGAAAATCTGGTACCCCAGCTTTAACATACTAGGTCTGGCAAAAATAGAAGTAGGTAAGAAGCCCCCTCGTCTAAACCAGGTGTGCTTTATAGGGACTATAAACTGGGATAAGGGGGCTTTTTTATTCTCACACACCTGGAATATTGTCCTGAAGAAGGTGCAGATGGCGCTGTCCTGCCTCCACCAGTAGGAAGACAGCGCCAAAACCTGTTTAAATCAGTTGACCGGACAAATCACAGCAACATCAGTAAGCAGTCGAAACTGTCAGGTATGAAAACAAGCTAAACCTTGGTCTGAAAAAATAACCTATTCACACAAGTAGGTAACGTGTTGCAGTGGTTTCCTAATGCATTCTTAGCATAATTATTCACCACAGTGGCACGTTTCCTCAAAGGCCAAATGCAGAGTTTTGTCGTGACAGTAAAGCTAAAAACAACTAGCATGCTAACAGTGTGCTTGCTGATTTTAGGAGGATAAAAACGCTTTCTAAGTACACAGCACGCAGTGGTCTCATTTTGACCCTAAGAGCTGCTTTTTACTTGCCTGGGATCCACAATACACACTTCTTCAATACTTTACGAAGATGTGAGCCTGGTCACCGGTGAATCTTCCCTTTTTCAGATGGGCGTGATTGACAGGTGGATTAGCCAATCAAGGACATGCATGGTCTGTCATTATCGGAAATAAAATAAAGGGAAAAAAATATCACAGGGGACTGAAAAACATTGCGAATTTCTGCAGAATTGGAAGCACTAAATTCTGTTAATGTGAGGTGAGATGCATTTGATTTTATTTGTAAGTAATAGGTGACCAATGAGCTCCTTCGTTTCATGCTTCACTGAAAAAAAACAAATGTGATTGCATTTGACCGGGCTTGAGATGCAATGGAAGGTGTGGGGACCAGACTGATATCAATCTGTATTAAAAAAACAAAAACAAAAACCAAACATAACTTTAATACGTACACTTGTAGCACATCACAGACTTTTCCAGTACCTCGAAGTGAATCATTCCTCAGAGCCTCTGCACATGTGTGGTGGGATGTATGAAAGAGTGAGGAGAAAGTGCAGTGGATCGGGAAAGGTCACAGAACCTTTTGTTACTCTGTGGACTGATCATTTTTCAACAGCAGTGTCACTTTAACCACAAAAGGGTAGAGAGGAGGTAATGTACAGAATGGAAAAACTGAAGGATGTGTCAAGTTGGGGCACTAAGTCCTCAGTTCACATAATTCTACTGGTGCTATGTTTTCTTCATGAAAAAGATCAGAGCTTTTAGGTAAAGGGGGAAAAAATCATAATTTCAATCAGTTTGAAACTTTGTTACATTGTTTTATTGTTACAGGTGATTTATCATGTAATGTTTTAATATACACTGTCAGTCAGAAGTCTGGACACAACTCCTCATTCACTTTCTACATTTTATATAGATACAGAAGATATCAGATATTTCAGGATAAATGGAATCATCAAGAGAAAGTCAAATAATTCAACTAAATATTGTTATTTTCAAATCCTCAGTGTTCCGCTTTGTTGACAGCACCGCAAACCCTAGGACTTTTTTCAATGAGCTTCTTACCTGAAATAGTTGTCACTTCATAGCTCTGCCTTATCATGGTCAAGAAATGTTAAAAGCATTGGTCAAAGTTCAGTGTGACTATTAAAAAAATCTAAAACAAGCTTTGAGTTTTTTAAAGTTTATTTTTGTTCACTACATTCCGCATGTCCTTCATAGTTTTGATGCCTTCAATAAGAAACTACAATGTAATAATCATAGAAATAAAGAAGAAACACATAAAGTGTGCCCAAACTTTTGACTGGTAGTATAAATAAGGCATTTGTGTGTAAAAATAGCAAAGATTTTACTGATTACTTTTACTGATTACTTACTGATTTACTGATTTTAACTGAGACACTACTACTACCACCACTACTACGTGGCATGTATGTGTAAAAATAGCAAAGATTTTACATAAATGGGACACTACTACTACCACCACTACTACGTCTGTCACAATTAATACTATATTGGCTTATCATTCAATACATGATGGATGGAACTGTAATTTTTGGGGGTCAATATTTATCATGGGGACTTTTTCTTGCAGTAGCAGAACATTTTGGTTATTTTGAGTTACTACGATGAGATTTAAGATGTCGAGGTTTGAATTATGAACTTCTATGACTCATTATAGACACAGACTAACTAGTGTTGCATCCTGTTATTTATTTATTGTCATATTTTCTTTAAAACAATTTTGTACATTTAGAATAGTTTTTTGAGGGATAATTTTGGTTTGGTTTCAATATCATCGTTTATCGTCTATATTTACTTCAGGAATAAATCACATTTTAAAATGAGTTATCGTGACAGGCCTAACTACTACTACTACTTTTCTTTCTTTCTTTTTTTATCTTTATTTACACAGGGGAACCCAATGAGAGCACTTGGTCTCTTTTTCACAGGTGCCCTGTTTAAAATACAATACAAGCCGAAAAACAAACCAAATAAACAAGTATACAAGTCCATATAAAACACTAAAACAGGTGCAGGTGTGTGTATATAAAAGTTCTTTATCAGATTATTAAATTGCGATTGCGGCACCAACGTATCCAGCTTTGCTTTTCCTTGGAGTGTGTTCCATTTTTGTGAAGTAAACAGCTAAAAGGCCTCTTTCTAGTCTAAGTTTTGGTGCGGCTAGTCCGTAGCCTTATGCAGTCATGTGATCTGGTATCAAATGTTCTGATATCAATGATTAACAACTACTACTAATAATAATAATAATACAAAAATAAATAAAATAGTTTTGCCTGTAATGCCTCGCCTTAAAATGGATCGAATTATGTGAACTGGTTACCTGCTTGACCCCAGGGAGACAGGCAAGTTTGTCATATGTGCCTGATTTAAGCCATGTCTTCAGTCCGTGGCCATAGACTGTACTGAGGTTCCACATATCAGTGTATGAGGACTACCTGACGTAACTGATATAATCTTGTTTCAAAAAAAAGAAATGTCATTTGAGTGGAACAAGCTCCGGGCGATCGCTCTCCACTCATCTCACTGCTCTGATGTTCCTGATTTACAATTCCTTAGCACACAGAGGTACCAACTGCGGCGGTCGTGCAGTTGCAGTAAGACTTTAAAGGACCTACCTATATTACACTATTTTCTGATCTACGTTATAATGCTGTTTCCTCATCACAAACGTACCTGGAGTTGCGTTTTGTTTCATTCACACATGTTTAACACACAAATCTTGCATATTTAAGTTGAGTTCTTCTCTCAAACAGAAAACACACATCGTTCCACCTTGTGATGTCATGACAGGAAGTGCTCCACTGTGTTTTTAAACTGCATACACCCTCACTAGAATCATTTGGATGATAAACTAAAGGTGAAAGGTAGATGTTAACTTGAAAACTACCACAACATGACATCACAAGGTGGAACAGAGCATTTTGAGCTTAACATGTATGAATGAAACAAAACACGAATCCAGGTATGTTTTTGATGAGGTAACAGCATTATAACATGACTTAAAACTCAAAAGAATCCATTTTGCGTAATATAGGACCTTTAACCAATACCAGAACCTGTAGGCGTTAGGTCAAGATGGACTTCATAGGATTCTTGTATTAGTTTATCATTTATATTTTAGTTTTCTCTCCAGTGTTAATGTTCCTGGAGTTGTTTACAATGTGCACTCAGAACAGAATCCTACTTTGAAAACATATCCCGCAATCACTACTTCAATACTTGTTCGATGTTTTTTTTTTGTTTTTTTTTTCCCAATCCATGCAGCTTCTTTTCTGTGGTTTTAAGGCTTATATGTGAATCATCTGAGGCATTACAGTAAACTGCGGTGTAGTGTGGAGACTGGAGGAGGATTACGAACACTGACTCACAGAGAAACTTCTCAGAGAATGACCCCTGTTCGAAATAGACAGAACTGCCCACATAGGAATAACATACAGCCATCCACAACCTCAGGCAGTATTTAAAAGTGCGGTGCAAAAGCTTCACAATGAAACACTATATCTGCCCCGGTGCTGTAGATGGTGAAGGCAGATCCCACCAAAGAACGTGCTTACTCATCTTCCTCACTCGTTTGTACTTTTGTGATAGTACAAGTAGATACTAGAATGAATACCACACTGTATTTCATTTTGTCATTCACTGAAGGGGTGGTTTTAAATGGCCCATTTTACGTTATTTTTTGATCCATGTTATAATGTCCTCATCAAAAACATACCTGAAGTTGTGTTTTGTTTCATTCACTCATGTTTAACACACAACTTTTCTAGATTTAGGCTGAGTTCTTCTCTCAATCTAAAACAATCTGTTCCACCTTGTGATGCCATGTGATAATACAGGAAGTGCTCCACTGTGTTCTTAAACTCCATACCCCTTCACTAGAATCATTTGGATAATTTCAGCCCTGGAATTTCCGATCTCTACTGAACAACAGATAAAAGGTGCTGTTAACTGCTTCATGACATTACAAGGTGGAACAGAGCATTTTGAGCTTTGGAGATGTAGACAGACTAATAATAAAGAGTTACTCAAACATGTGTGAATGAAACAAAACAGAACTCCAGGTATATTTTTGAGAAGGTAATGGCATTATAACAAGGCTTAAAGCTCACAAGGGTCCATTTAGTATAATATGGGACCTTTTAAAGGAACAAAACGGAGAGTTAATCAGTCCAAGCATAAGCCAGAGTGATAATAATTACAGTGTTAATAAGGTTAGCGCTGCAATATCCATATGGAAGAACACCCATTGAAATCATTCGGGAAGAGGAGGGATTTTCAAGGCAGTTTTAGCCAAGCTGCAGCTAATTCGCATACAGCTACACTCATTTCTGCCCTGATAGAACCTTTTTAGTAAAAAGTTCTAACCACAGACATAGAGCCATTTTCCTTCTGATAGAACCCTATTGTTTCCTTTTTGGCTAATTGAATGTACAGCACCATACTTAACCGTTTTGTTTTTTTTGTTTGTTTTTTTTGTTTTTTTTAACATCACCACTTTGTTATCAATTATTAATAACATGGTGTAAAATATACACTTTCTGCTCTGCACCAGAAGTTGTGTGGACCAAGCAAGAGCTGTACAACGTGGATTATGGACGAAAACTCAAAGCTTGTCAGATTCTAGCTTGCAAGGCTTGGTTTATAGAGAGCATTGTCACATTTAAACATTTAAAACCAGAAGGTTGGTTGTTTGAACCCAGTTTTGACCTGACCTTTGACCTTGGGCATGACACTGTGACCACATGGTCCTTGCCTATGACGGACTATGGTTTGTGAGTAATTGGTAGTGGTTAAACAGGCTGTTAATGCAGAATGACAACCACGTCTACATTAGTCATCCCCAGTGTACCCGCAGAATGGAGGGAAGAATGAATAATTCAGTAGTCACTTTTGATGATATAGTTTAGAAAGAAATATGTGCACCTCTACTGCTAGACTGACAACACCGCATTTTCAGGAATAACTCCCAGGACTGTATCTTGCCCCTAGTTTTGACGTAGCAGTAATGTTAGCTGACAGTGTGGAGCTCTAAACAATTGAGGGCGTGGTGCGGCACATTCAGTGAATTTCCAGAATTGTTAAAATAAATATCAAACCAGTCAGTGACAAACATAACGTGTAACATCCTCAAAGCATAAAAACTCTTTAAAAAAACGTTTATTTGTAAATGTATTAAGATGATAAATGCAGAACATTTCAAGGGCAGGTATAGTGCCAAATGTTTTGAGACACACACACACACACACACATGCGCACACAAGCACACACACACACAGAACCGTAAAGTGACGGCTAGTTCTAGTTGTGATGCATAGGCCTAATGTTTTGTAAGACTGGTGTCTACGGCCAGAATGTTCATGATTCTTCCGGATGCCCTCCCTGCAGCAGAGCCCCGCCCCTCCATTTCATGTTGTGACCAAATTATTCCCATTGCGCCGCTTTGATAGGTTTATAAAGTTAGTCACCAGCAGGTACCATTAGAAGTGTAGAGAACTCTGGCTGGAGGAGGGGAGCGGGCTGAACCTCTCACAGATGGGGAAGTGCACTGGATCAGGTCAGCGCTTTGACAGCTCGGACTTGTGACAGCGGAGAAGAGGAGACACACGTCTCACATGTGCTTCTCTCTTGGCAGCAGCGGTGAGCAGAGCTTTGTACAGTGGCTCAAGTGACGTAGCACACATCAGCACTGCTGTTACAGACACCTGCACATCAGTGTTCGGAATACAGACCCAGCCACTTCTGTCACCGCCCAGATACAATTCTAATCCTGGCGTCGCTATTAGTGTGTTGTGTTAGTGTTTTGTTTTTGGTTTTTTGGTTTTTTGTTTGT
Organism: Periophthalmodon schlosseri; assembly: GCA_000787095.1. Lineage (NCBI taxonomy): Eukaryota > Metazoa > Chordata > Actinopteri > Gobiiformes > Gobiidae > Periophthalmodon > Periophthalmodon schlosseri. The sequence continues at coordinate 79,476 of KN485904.1, forward strand.
TTTTTTTTTACAACAGAGAACCATCGTCTTCTCTGCTATAAAACGCCCACACCTCTCTTTTCTGGCAATGAGGCAAAGATAGCAAACATTATCCACGCTGGCAGTGATTTTAAATACCACAGCAGTCACAAATTGGTTCAGATGCCATCACCAGCGGCCAAGTACAGCCTCTTTGCGCCAGCATTAACATGTAGGTAGTGGGAGTCCGACCTGGACACGCCCCCTCGTTAACTCTACTGCTCCGTTAAGACCGAGGGCAAGATATGGCCCTTATGTTTGTGTATGTGTCAGGGTGAGTGAAAAAGTCTTTGAGCTTTGCTTGTCTTTCAGAAATGTATCGAGTGGGTGCAGCTCCCAGAATATTAACAAACATCAGTTGAATGTGTCAGGAGCTGAACAACTTTTATACTGAGAAAAAACAACACACTTACAACTATACTTTTAGAATATGCCAGTATTTAAGTAAAGCTCAGAGCTACCTTAAATTCGTTCCATCTGCCTATCCCCAAACCCAACTGCCTCCAGCAGCTGTCGCATCACACCTGAGGCTCATGGTTATAACAAAGTCCAAGGTGTTTAGAGCAAAGCAAACACTCCCATCCCAAAGAAAGTGAAATCAACAGGAAAACACGATCCATCCAGCAGCGGCTCATTCTCCAGATCAGAGTTCATTTCACACTTGTAAATCCACTGTGCTGGTTCTTATGGGGCTTTGGCTATAGAGCACTGTACCAGCCCGGGAGGCAGCAGCTTTGAGTGGGCTTACTGTAATACTAAGAGGAGGCTCCATAAACACTCTACACTTTATACTTTTTCCAGGAATTCTCAGTGCTAGCTTGTGTTGGCCGTGCACATGCTCTAAGTGTATTCATGGGTTTCAGTGCATTAGGATTCCTCAGGATTTGGCATGGCAACAGTTATAGTGATAACGCAATTCAAATAAATACATATAAAAAGGATCATAATACATGTAATTAAAATACATAAAATACAAAAAATATATATTGATTTATACCAAAAAATATCTTTATATGAGAGTTTGAGAAACACTGGTCTGCATAATGCACACATATACCTATAGAGTTTCAACTTTTTTTTTTTCCTTCTTTGGATAATGTTTTGAAATACAGTTTAAATTATGTTGCCTGGCAAATCCAGAATGATATCTCTGTATATTTTTTATCAGCCTGGTTCCCTCGCCCTCCGTTGCGTCTCAGTCCCGGTCAAACGTGATCATGCAATCAGATTCGTTTTTTTTCAATGACACGTGAAACGAAGGAGCTCATTGGTCAACTATGATTTACAAATAAAACCAAATTTATCTCACCTCAGATTAACAGAGTTTAGTGCTTCGCCCATTGATTCTGCAGAAATCCGCAAAATTTTTCCACCCTCTGTGATATTTTTTTCCCTTTATTTTTTCTGATATGGACTAGATCCCAGGCAAGAAATGATGTAGTCCACTTTTTGACCTGGTTTAGCCCTGGATTAGAATGGAATAGTCCTGTTATATAATAGTCCTGGAATAGTCCTGTTATATACTTGATTTAGAGCTTGTGGCCCTCGGAAAGCCAAATCATTTCTTTGGTGGTACTTGTTGTGAAAAGTTTGAGAGTCAATGATGCAGACTAATATTTTTGTTTGCGTTCTGTATTATAGGCCTGTGATATGGTAGGCTGATAGTTTTGTGTGAGTGAATGAGAATGAGACAATGGTGCTAAACTGTACATTGTCAATAAGTACATCCATTTAACTTTTGAAGGTCATTCTACACATTTTTTCTACAAATTCAACTCAACTGTAGCAGAGCTAAAAAGTATGAAAGTATCGGCAATACTCACTGAACTCCATAGAATTAAACTAGACTTAGCCGTACCATTTTAGTTGGAAGAAAAGGCCGTCACATGCAATTTGAACTTTTACCTTCGTGGTCTTTCAGCCCCATCTAGCTCATTGTGTTGCGTCTAACTTAATTCGATCTAGATGCAGAGACAGTATCTGACATGAGATTGTCTTCATGCATTTATGGACGCGTGGGGCTCTACATCAGTGTTATGTGTGGCTCTGGATATTGGACAGGACCAGCCCATAATGAGTTTACATGGGATTTTAATGGCCGCCTTCATTCAGCAGAGACTCTTCCTCGTTCACCATGAGACAAGGACAGATGAAGCCTCTCTCTGCTCGGGCTTCCACCAATCTGTCTGTGTTTGATTGTGTTTTATTGTGGGCTGCAGGAGGCTTCATGTGTGTCGCATGATGCACTGGACATATAGGCTACTTGTTTCTCATTGGATGCTTGAAATTATTCAATGTATTTTTTTTCCACAAAACAAAGTTAAATGGTTATAATAAGTTTAAAGCTGAATTACCCAACATCTATTTATTTATTTAGTAATAATTTAATTTTTCCTCCCATAAAGTGTATTGTAAAAGCAGATTCAAGCTGGTTCCATTTAATTCTGAAGCATTTTATCTACTGCAAACTTGTAAGAAAGTCCCATATGAGTCACAATATGATGCTTTGGGATGAGGGTGGTCTACCCTGTTTCACTTTTGTGTCTGAAAAAGCTGGAAAGTCGTGCATGTGAACACTAGTGATGTGCCAAAGGGTTTATGAGAAATAGACAGATTGATACCTACCTTCTGATTCCTTGGTTCAGGTACTCCAGCTTTAAGCATATTTTTATAGATATTTAACTTTTTTTTTTTTTTTTTACATTTGCTCCTGCTTTTGTTGTATTCTGTGTTGCAACCCTGGAATTTCCCTATTGTGGGACGAATAAAATCTTACAATTTGTAGCCAGATCATGTCATATTGCACTTTTGGCATATACCATTCACTAATGCACACACACATACACACACACATTTATTCGGGTACAAAATGTTGCCAAAATTCTGCAGCCATCGGCACCATCTGTCTCTACTTTCACCTCTCCCTCTCTCACCGTTTCTCACCTCTCTCTCTTGTGCAGTGTGAGGGACCCAGAAAAGTGCCAGTTCATCTGCCACTCTTCTCTCTGTCAGCTTTTGGTGGAACATGTTCAAAAAGGCTGCATTTAGTCACTGGGAAGAAAAAAAAAAGAAACACTTGTAAACAGGCTTGCACACAGTGGAATGTGAACCAAGAAAAGCACATCGACCAGTTTGTATCATTAAAATGCCTCATTTCTGCAGGTGAATTGTGACCAGGGTATTTTTTTCATGTACTGTATTTGGTTTTCAACTTAACACTGCAAAATGTAATGACAATAATTTTAAATGAGTGTGTAATCCCTCAGTTGTCCAGGTATGATCCATAGTAGAAGAAAAATTCAAATCTGTCAATTAGACAAAAAAATTGTAGTGTTAGTTTCAGTGTAGCTAGCTCCTCCCTCCAGATAGATATAAGGCAGTGTCCACCAGTATCTGACCAGAACTGAAGAAGCGGCTTGGATGAGCAGCGAAACGTCTTCACTCCTACAACTTTTTGTCCAATTTACAGATTTGAATTTTTCTTTTACGATGATTTTAAATAAAACTATTCAATTAAAGAGGGAGTATCCCAATTCTAACATATTTAGATCATCATGTGTAATCCCTCAGTCGTCCAGGTCTGATCAGGATGTAACCAGCAGTTTTTGTTAGGAAAGACATTCCTTCCTTGAACAGAAATGGGGGCCTCAGACATCATCTATCCCCCATCTATAACTCCATCCTCAGACCCAAAGCAAAACAAAGAGAACATAGAGAACAATAGGGCTAGCCTAGATGCTAATAGGTGTGAAATCACTCATTAGGGGCTTGAATAACTATGCTAAGTAGGACTGAGGCACAGTGCACACTTAGGGTAACACAATAGACCTAGCCTACAAACAGAAACTTTAAACAATAGTTGTTTTGAGTTTCAGTGTAGTTAGCTCCTCCCTTCAGATAGATATAAGGCAGTGTCCACCAGTGATCTGACCAGAAGAAGCGTCTTGGATGAGCAGCAAAACGTCTTCACTCCAACGATTTGTCCTGTTGACAAATTTTATCATCATGTTTGTTTTTGGTGAATGTAGCATTTTCAGAACAAATGATTTAACTATGCTCGCTCGCCCTTCAAAGCACTATCACAACACAGTCGGTGTGCATTCTGCTAATGAAACTACTGCACATCACATCAGGTTTGTGAAGTTGTAGTGCATTGTTTTGTGTCCTGCTTTGAGCATGAGTGACACAGGCTTGTGGGTTGAGCATTGGACAGAATTGTACTGCTAACCATAAGGAGGGTTTGAATAGGGCCCAGGAGAGATTGCTAGATTACTCAAACATGCATGGATGACAGCTAAATCTCTTTAGTTATGTTTTTGATGAGGGAACAATGTTATATGCTCCCCCCTCTTTAAATACACACTCCAAAAAAATAAAAAATCAAATAAAAAATAAAAATCGCCTTTAATTACAGAAGTTAGTGCTAAAAAATCACCCCTCTCCTTTCCACAGACCTGACCTGTAATTTCATGGAGATAGAAAAAAACACAATGCAGTGGAACATTTCAGGCAAAGCAATCACATCTCCATGGAGACAAGCAGGTCCACCAGAAAAGTTATCTCCTTTAACTGTTGCAAACCACAGCATAACACTTAAATCTCTCCTTCCTTGCAAGCAGCCAAAGAAAGTAATAAAGAAGCATCGTAGTGAAGTGAGAGAGTCATAAAAAGTCTAATGTGATTTCACACTTTTAATAAACTGCTGAAGCCATTCATTATTACAATCGATGGAGGTGCCTGTTTATTCGGTCTGTTATTTCATCTGAAGTGAGTAGATGAACTGCACTGGCAACATTTTTATATTAGGTTACAGATGTCATAAATCTTTTTTCCTGCTCTCAAACTCTGCTCATTACTGGGAACTGGGTCAATAGTTTCACCATTTGGAGTTGTGCGGATGGAAATAGCGGATATGTTTGTTAGTTTACGAGCCATAGACGCCTACTTACAACGCAGGTTTTTGTCTTTCTTGACAACATTATGCAGCTATTGTTCAAGCTGACATGTTTGCAGGCTCCACCACATCCCTATCCATGGCTTTCAGAATGATTAAACATTAAGATGGTTGCCGGAGCAATAAATGACTTTAAGTGGCTGTACCTGATTTTTTTGAGTTATATTTTTATTTCCTGTCCTCTGAGAATCAGGAAGTATGTTGTTAGCGTGGCAGTTGTTGATAGCAAAACCACTCACGCCTCTGAAAGTTGTGAAAAACGCTTATAAACTCATCGCAGTGAAACTCTGGCAAGGCAAGTTTATTTGTATAGCACAATTTGACAGTAAAAATCAGGTGCAATGCCTTTAAAACTATAAAATATTATCTCTTTTGTAATGGGAAAAAGTCCTCAACGTTCCATATATTCATAACGAGAAGCTGAAAGCCATGAACATAAGTGATTGATGTATGTGTGGCCATGCCCAGTGGCACTCTCCCAGTTTGGCTTTTACAGTGAACACAGAGCATATGGCGCACTGAAGGTCATCTGACCAGACTTTGCACATGTGTGGATGAGGGTGGATGACTTAATCTAAGCAGCTGTGTGAAAGCTAATGACTGCAGATGGACCATGGGCGGGACATATGAAGAGTCAGTCCATGGAGACTGTACTCGATTGAGATGAGAAAGTGCAAACTGGAGCCTGTCTTGTCCTATTGATCTCACAGCTCTCATGTTGTTCATTTTTCACTGCTACAAATATATCTTTTTAATGGTGCATTATGACTATTCCGATAAAGAGTACGCCACTAACTTGTGCTGTAGAAATTATCTGTAAAATAATACCAAAACATACAGTACAAGAAGACTGTCTATGTTGGTTTATTATGTTTTTTACCTGTAAACGAACAGTCACACTACTGACAGAGTTTCTGCTGCAGTGGGCCACAAAGCTTATATACTCTATGTGACACAACCCCTCCCAAAGCCTACTTTACATCAAGCATTTGTCTAGTGGACCATTTGGCGAGGTTTCCTGTAGCCCTAGCTCAACACTAAAGCACATGCAAAGCTGATTTAACACCAAATGTGAAGCCAAACAATATATATGCAAACAGGGCGGCACACATGGTACAAAGAGTGTACTTTAATGTAGACAGGGAGGAGTATTTCGAGATCATGATAAGAAAAGATAAAAATACTCAAATTTCTACCACACTTTTCTCCATGGACATGTAATTGCTTTATCTGGAATGTCTCACACTATGGCATTAAACTTATTTGTCTCCATAGATACAAGCATTTGACGTCCCCACACATACAAGAATGTATGTTTATCAGTAAGACCAATAAAAACACACGTAGCAAATGCAAGATAGATAGGTTTAATGCCATACTGTGGATCATTCTAGACAAAGCAGTAACATCTCCACGGAGCCAAGCAGGTGACAGACTCGCAATGAGAAAAGTTACATAGTGCACCTTTTAGACTTGAACTTGTATGTTCTGATTACAATTCTCTTTCTACATAAAGAGCTATTCCAGCCCAAGCCCAGTTGCTAAAGCGTGGACCAAAGCTTCAGATCTTTAGCACACTTTGAATTATACTATGAATATGTACATGGAGCCAAGAGCTATGAATTCATGTTACAGACTTTCTAATGAGCGCTTTGATGTAATGTGAGATAAAGCATCACGAGATATGCAGTTGAACAAAGTGTGCTTTTAAATATTTCATAATAATACATGCCAAGAGGAAGCCTCCTGTTCAGCCAATGTTCCCTGTAACTTTATTTCCAGTGAACTTAGAGCGTAGGATAAGAATGGTTCAGTTTAAGGCGAGACACGACAAGCAAAAACTTTTTTTTTTAATTAGATCATTCTCTTAACTTATTTAATTTCACAAAGATTGATGATTTCATTTAATCAGTCTGCAGCTATAGATTTATAGTTTTTTTTTTTTTTCAAATTGCATTTTTCTTCTATAGAGACATAAAAATCACCCATTAAAGTAGTACCTCCATTTAGCAAACTTTCTAATCTTGAATTTTGTGCAGGAGGATTTATGTATGTCTAATTCTAAGCCTGATTATTAAAGTTTTAACTCCAAAAAATGTGTCAGAATTTGAATTTTAAGCCAATTTTTAGTAAGATCTAGTTTACTCATACTAAATTGGATATCCAGAATCCCCTGTGCATTTCCTTCAAATATGATGTCAACAAAATTGACCAAGAAATTTAAACCTGTCTCAGTTTTTTTTTTTCTTTTAGATTTTAATGTACCACATACAATTCCTGTATTTTACATGAATACATATGATGTTTACATGTATGTATGTAAACTACAGAAGATGTTTCAAACTGATATCTTTAAATTTAATATTTTTTTTCCATTCACCTGCAGTATCTCGCATTAACAAAGAACGGTGCCATTGTTCTTGCAACTGACGAAACTATCTTGGCAGAGGTTTGCACATGAAAACACTGCCTTTCTCATAAATGAAATGCATCTGTCTTTCTAGTTCAGTGGCACACCCTGAGAAACAAATATGCTGACAGTGTCTTTCTCCTGCAAACTGAAAACAGGGTACAGCTACAAACAAATATGTTTATGGGACAAAACCAGATCGTTAATCATAAAATATCAGATTTCAGAATTCTATGTTTTGACAATGGCAATAGTTCACTGAGTTAAACGTGCAAACCTTAATACCTCAAGAATTCAAAGTACTTGTGGGCTAGAGTGTTTTTTGAGCAAATACACTTTGAATCTAATTATAATTACATAATCATTTATATGGTTGTATTGCATCATTGCATTATATCAGGGAAAGTCAGCAGCACTTATAGAAGTAATTCTAGCAAAAGAAAGAAACTTAACATGCCCACAATCACAGGCCCTTGCACTTACAGCCTGCCAGAAGAGGCATGCATTATTTACTAGTCATGATAATAGTGTAATTTAGATATGTGCACAACAGCACCCGGCAACCTCACTGTTACCGCCACTACTTCCTGTCCAGTTTTATCTTTGAGGCTTTTGCAGAGTCACGCTAAAATGAATAAATATTTAAAGATCAGGCAGTGGACAGAGAGCTGCGGGTGGATGTCACTGATAACATGTTAAAAACTACACAAATAAAATGAATACTTCACCAGAGGACACTTCTGTGTTTACAAAGAGGGATGTTTGTGTCTCAATGCTAACGCTAATGCTCATTTTGAGGCATAATAATTATTAAAACAACACCACAAACTAAACTCTCAATCTAACGCTAATGCTCATTTTGAGGCATAATAATTATTAAAACAACACCACAAACTAAACTATTCTACATATAAAAAAGTGGGTAGTCTTTATTGTAATTTGAATTTTAATAGGTTGTTTATTTTATGTTTTCCGATCTAAATAAAAGTGACTGTTAGCTTTGAGACACAGTGAGCTAGCTAGCATGCCGCCACGCACAGAGCCTATTACTGTTTCAAACTGCATTCACTGGGTACATTTACATGGACAGTAAAAATCAGATAATCAAAATTTAGACCTGTTTTTTGGTGTGTGTTTATGCGCACGAAAGAAATCTGATCATCAAAAACACCTAGTAACGTGTCAGTTAAAAAGTAGATTTGTAGAGTAACTGTATGACACTGTAGGAAGACAAAGGACTGTAGCGTTCTGTGGTAAGGAAACACGGCAAATTTCTTCTGGTTGTTTATTTTCTGAACAAGAGGGCTACTGTAGGCCGCAACCCACGCCAAAACAAGAGCAAAACAACAGCAGTGTCAACTCACTAGATCCAGTCTCCAAAACAGACCAGTAACTGAGGAATACAACAACTCAATCTTTAATATTTTCTGTTTCATATTTGTCTTTACCACATTAGTTTACCCTTTTTGGATAATTTCTCTTGTCAAAACCTCTACAGATGTGAATGATCAGAAAAATTACTCACATCAGATGCAACATTTCATCAATCTTATGACTCCAAAAATCAGGTACAGATGAGATTTTTGGTGTGCATGTAAACATAACCACCTTGTCCACATCTTCTTATCACTTTACTTCACTAAAAGGAGAATATGATTTATTTGAAACTTCAGTCATATCAGTTATATACACTCAACTGTAAATGTGTGGTTTACTATGAGTGTACCGTAGACATTAGTATAGTTAGCTTACTTAAATGGGACACGCACACAAACCTCCCTCAAACACCCCTCAAAAGATTTTGTGTTCATAATGTATTTAGCCACACCTTTTCGCCACTAATGTCTTTACTGGTAGACTTCCAGAAAAACTGAGCTGTGTAGAAATGAAGAGGGAGTAATAGAAAGAAAGAAAGTAACTAGCCCGGAGACTGCAGGGTTCCTCTGAGGGGCCGCTGAATGATCTATATCCAGTTTACTACAGCTGAGCCTCGGAGTCTCACAGTAGCACAGCACAATACACATCGTCCTCTGAGTAAAGGGGAACCACTTCCAGATTCACTTACTTTCTCGTTTACCCTACTCCCAAAAGATATTGTTGTAATACATGCTTGATGAACTGTTATCATGTCTCACTAATGTATAAAACCTGCTAACTCTTACTGACCATATAGAATGAGATAAAATTTCCCTCACCACAAATTTTGTGCTTCACTGTATAAAAAAGTGGACCAAGGACGTGTGACGTGATGCTAGCAGTTACAGGGGCGAATTTGGAGCCAAGTTCCATATATGGAATTCCAACCGCGAGTATCATAGCAACCAAAGAGCCAATCCGGGGCAAAGCTCTTAAAGGTAACACCCCTTCCTGTCCTCACCGCTTGTTTAGCAAGAAGTGGGCAGCATCGCTCTCAATTAAACCTGTTGCTAACGCTAATGGGAGCAACCTCGCAGAGAGAAGGCGCCTGATTTGTCTCTTATTAATGTTCATATCTTGATTTACGGACAAAATAAAAACACCAGGATGTAGAGCAGGTTAATACGAATATTTTAAGACCAAAATGACGAGTCTGACAGCAGCAGTTACAGAGAGAGGGGCGACTGTTTCTGAATACAAAGTGAATTGTAGCCAGAGTCAATGGAGCCGGACACGCGCCCATGCTCACTTCCTATTTGGAATGCGGCGGCTAGCAGTTTAGCTATATCCATTTATATATACAGTCTATGGTCCCCTGTGATATTTCTTTGTTTTCTTTTTTCCTCATAAGTATATCCATTATATATACAGTCTATGGTCCCCTGTGATATTTCTTTGTTTTCTTTTTTCCTCATAAGCAGCCATATTTGTTTTGATATGAACGCACCATTCATGTCTGTGATTGGCCAATTCACCTGTCAATCAAGGCCATCTGAACTCGTGGTGGGGGACAGGTGACCAGACTCACATCCTCGTAAAAAAATCACAACAGTTATTTTGCCAAAATCATTCCGTTCTACTAAAAATCTCTTTCTCCAGCTGATTCCAATTAGACCCTGCCCGACAGCCCCTCCCACACGCCAACAATGTCCTCTCATTGATCAGAGAGGAGATGCTGCAGTTTGGAGGTAAATGCCTGTCAAAGGGAATGATAGACTTGAAGTTACCCATAGTCGCGCCTGCAAACACTCCTAAGAATGATGGATACGGGGCCATTACGGTCCCAGGACAGGGGAGCCTGAGGGCTGTTAGCTGAAAGCAGAGACTTTCAATACCAACTGGCATCAAACTGCAACATAACACATCAGCTGTGGGTTTATTTTACATTGTTCAAAACTGATGTTTTAGTTTTTGGTTTTTTTTCCCCCACAAAACTGCAAAGACTGCACTGTGAAATTAATCTTAAGTTGTAATGATTTTACAGCTTCTAACACATTGTCATATTTATTTGATGGCGTCAGACAGGAGTGATTTCCTGTGTCTCTCAGTGGAGCAGCGTGGTAGTAACAGTGTATGGCTGATTACATCAAACTGCTGAATTCTGTGCTGTAAAACCTCACTATACAATCTTTGCAGTATTCTGTCATATCTCATCATTGTAAGAGTGTATATAGAGATGTAAATGTGTTGTTATGAGGGTACTATATTTTTATAATTTAAGTTAAACATAAGCTTATTTTATTTTCTCTGGGGGTTTAGTTGATAAAGACTTGCATTTTCTTTACGTTACTGAAATTTACATTTTCTTAACTCTGTTATTGATTGCTATTCTTCTGATGGCTGTAACAAAAGTAATTCTAATTCTGAAGTGTGAGAGCTGTCCGTGGTACTGAAGCTGTAATGACATGCATTCTTGTGTCTTAATTTCCCTTTTAAACCTGCTTTTGTTCACCTTTGGATTAGTATTTCACATGTTCTAACTTAAAATAATGTCTACATTTAGAAAACGCACTTTATAAACTACACCTCAGTTTCCAAAAAGGCATTTAGGCGTTGGAGCTCCCTCTGCTGTCAGCAACGGGAATGAACAATAGAAAAATAACAAATTAAGTCCTTAGGCCACGTGAATGCTATACTAACTGAGCTGTACATTTGTTCTAAATGTTTTTGATGTTTTCGAAAACATGGTTAAAAGCTCATTTGCCATTCGCCTTAAGGAAAATTGTCATAAACTCTATATGCATCATAACATGGAATACAGAGCACATTGCTATGTTCAAAACAGACTGCATCACACATAATAACACATTTTTGTCTGAACGTATAAAAGTGGGATGTCAAGTTGTCTAAAAATCCTTGGGAGCTTTGGAGGACTATCCAGTATATTGCAGAAACAACCGATTCACAAAAATAAATGAACCAACTGTGCAATTAATAGCAGCTATAAAGAACCCCACTGAAGGTAGCGAGGAGCACATTTTGGGCAAGGAGAAAAGATGGTTTGAGAAAGCGGTTAGGGAGGCAGTCTTTGCAAAAAAAATAGCTTCCCATACTTTTACAACAGTCTTCTTAGAGTCTGGCCAAAGCCACATCCTGGCCATTCTTGATATGCAGATCGGGCACTTGACAGGGGTAACTGTGACGCCAACAGAGAACAATAGAGCTGAGACTCTGCTGGAGTAAACAAGGTTAGGTGGAAGTTTCAAAACTCTTCCCTGTCTGGCAGAATATAGCAGTGTTGATAACATTTCGCCTTGAGAGTGGAGTAGACTTTTGGATGGGAGTCAAAACATCTTGGATCTATTATTTGTAATGTTATTCTTTGCAATCTCATATTTAAGAGCTTAAAATAATGGCTTTTCCAGCTTGGGCGCTCCCCATACTAGAATCTGGTGTAGGGCTCCATCTACTGGTAGCACTGGCAACAAACGTTCTCTAATAAAGGCACTTACCCCAGCATATTGACGTTAGTATGTAGTAGTAATGAATGGGCTTTGATGGCAGAAATGCTTAAAATGAGTCTAGATGATTTATGGACTTCAAAACTGCATTACCTGTGATGCAACAATCCTGGCAAACCAAGTATTTTTTGACGGCTCAGGGAAGGCGGACTTACGGCACATCAAACACATGTAAATGAAACAATGTTGTTTTTTGACGAGGAACAATGTTATAACTTGGCTAAAGGCTCAAAACAACTCAACTTTGCATAATATCTGTCCTTTAAAAACTCATCCAGATGATTACCTTTGAAGCCTTTTAGTGTCAGGTAGAACATAATGCTAAATGTTTAGCTGTAGACCATTATCACCATGAAATACTTTGCTTATGATTCTAAGCGATTTTGACACTATTGCACAAAAACCTGGGCTGTTGACAGAGCCAAAGTTTGTGGTAAACACGTATTGTCCCCAGACAGTGCTGTTTATAGAGGGATCCATTATGAGCAACAAAAGACCTGAGAGATGGTGTGAGCCAGTGAACAGCGTCTGAAATTACAGCGGCCCACATGGTGACTTAGAGGAAGAAACCTTGATCTGTGCTGGATGAAAGCAACAAATAGCATTCATTTCAGAACAGAGATGCCATTTCTGTCCTCCTTATCCCCAACAGATTTCATTAAAAGTAAACCTGTTGGCGTTCTATGTAAATTTTCTTGGCATGCAGTGAGTTTGCAGTTATGGCTACAATAATAACTCCCAGAGCTGGTCTTCATTGGGAATGAAAATAAAAAGTGTGACTTTTCATGTAGACAGTGTACTATCTGTTTGTCTCAGTGGAGCTGTTATAGCTTTCCCTGCAATGTTCCACGGTATGGCATTAAACATAGATTTGACAAGGCCAAGTTACAGGTCAGATATGTGGAGAGAAGTCCCTGCTCACACCAATAATGCATGTTTTGTTAGGATATTTTAGCATTAAAAAACACTTGTACTTGACTAAATTCAACATAGATAAGTGGAATTCCATATTGTGCACCCAAAATGTTACACAGGGCAACTTTAAAGCTACCAATTGTAATTAGATTGGACGCCCTGTTGTAATCTCACATAACACCACTAGATGCTATCTATGTTACTGCTGTCTGATATTGTACCAGCTTTGGTCTGACAGAAGAAAACCAGAGGCCAGAAATGAGTCTAAACAAAGGCCAAGTGAGGGGAGGGGGGGGCAGGTTTCACATCTGCCATCTGCTGTTAAAAAAAAATCGAATTAACTTACAGAGGGTAGCTTTACGTGACACATTTTGATAATGCTGGCAGTATTAAGATGACTTTTTGCCGTGCTTCGCGATATGGTATCAATTTAATCACCAGTGTATTAATTCTGGTTCATATGAAAGTGGGGCACCTTATAGCTTCAGTGAGAATCCACTCTTCCTAAAGCCCCCAACATATTACATTAAACATGAAACGGATGTAAGAGCCAAGGATGTAAGCTCCTCTCACTGTCCTTTGCTTTGAAAATGGTAACAGTGTTAGGGAGCTGCAGGGTACGGGGAAGGCACTATAAAGAATGGTGGGCTGTCTTTGCCTCAATCTGATGCAGCCCACAGTGAGAGCAGATTATAGTTTCAAAGAGGGTATTGAAAATAGGTCAGAGAGAATATGCATTTAAGTGTTCTTTTTTTTTAAGGGGACAAAATCAACTTTAATGAGTTTTAGCCATGTTATACTGGTGTTCCCTCATTAGGTTATTCAAAGATTGATTCATGAATATCTGAGTAATCCAGTGTTTTAATGCACTGAAAGCTTGAACGCTAAAAAAAATTCACCTACCCCCTATCTCCACCCACTTTCCTATGTGTTTATTCATAATTTAAACTGTGGGTCATCCATGTAGCGTTCAAAACATGCACCACGGGTAAAATCCTCCAGCTATGGTAGTCCTGACCAAGCCTAGCGCAAGATCTGGAGATGGGACCCCGAGCACTTTACTGCAGTAGCTCACTGGTCCTGACAGGTTGCCCCAGCAGCACTGGTTGAAGGATGGGTCAGAGAATGTACTTCCCCCATGAGGGATCACTAAACAATACCTTAACCTTAAAAATGTTGTATACGGTCAAATGTCATATTTATAGCACGTAAACGAAGATGCCAGTGGTTTTAGCATGTTGTTTTCTGCTCAAAGAATCATTTTATATACAGTGTGAGTGTTTTTTATATTGTCTTGTGGCAATAAGTTGTGTTAAGTTTGTTTTAATTTGATAATGATTGGATGTCATAATTTCAGATGGCCTATATAACTATGGGGTATTTATAGGTTTTTGAAAAATATTTGCACTCATACTGAGACTTAATCTTTAACCTCTTTCACCTCTGTGAGACAGACTTGTATAACGGCATTCATCTTCAGTTTGGAAGAAAATCGTTCCAGGTGTTTTCCCATTCATTCTCACACAGCTCAGAGCCATTCACTGGGTTTTAGATGTTTTTTTTTGTAGGTGCACCTGTCAGGAATTTTAAATCACAAAATGGAAGGAGTAAAGAATTGCCAATTGCTGGGTTTCAGACATGACATCAGAACATTCTATAGAGCAGTCATACTTTCTATATGGGGGGGGGGGGCAGCTAAAATGAAACGTGAACAAAAGCACATATTCAGTATCTTCCACAGACTTCTATATAAATGGACATAGCTAACCTGCTCCGTCTCCATCAACTCCAGCTCTAATTCAGTTTACGTTAGAAAACTGTCACCCCTCTCTTCATAAATGCTCATCATTTTGGTCTTAAAATGTTCGTATTGACCTGCTCCACGTGATCCTGGTGTTTTTATTTTGCTATTGTGTCTGTAACTCAAGATATGAACATTAATAAGAGACAAATCAGCTGCCCTCTTTCCCCAAGGTCGCTCCTGCTATTAGCAACAGGTTCGATTGACAGCGTTGCTAAGTGCCCGTTTCCTGCTAAACCAGCGGTGCGGGCGGGAAGGGGCGTTACCCAAGTCGGAATTCCAAATATGGATCCTGGCTCCAAATTCGCCTCTATAACTGCTCCAGCCTCAATGAGCTTCATTCAGCTGGAGCAGATGGGTGACGTCACACTCACTTAGTCCACTTCTTTATACAGTCTATGGTATCTTCAAATTAAGAACTTCAAATTGCCTCTTTAAAATGACTGTTCTGCTCACCAAATATCCTCGGAAATAACTTTTTGACGCACTCCGCTTCCTCTGTTATAAACTACTTCATGCAAGGAGCCATTAGCTGCTGTATTTCTATTAAACACTTAAATGTGTGACTTGGCAACAAAAGATTCACATGGGGTTGTGGAGTTTATAACACAACTGAAAGCCAATTTTGTTTATTCTAAGTATGTTGCCAGTTTCATTCTTTGAAACAGCAGGGATGCAATGGGCAAGTAAATATGGGAACATTTCATTCTCTGTAGACAGTGACTGCTCCTTATACCACAGGGTTTCTGCATATAGCTGTTCCAGATGGATTAAGTGCAGATAGAGTTCCTTTAATACTTTCCCTGCTCACTATCAAAGGTTGTGTCATCTTCAGATTCTCTCAGCATTTTTCTCAGCATTCATGTGAAAGCTTCTGATGTCAGATACTTTGATGCCAGGAATTTTAAAAGCCTGACAAGTTTGGACTGTGCAGTGACGGTGACTGTGAATTACGTGGCTTGTGCAATACTGTGCAGTGTATATGAAATGTATTTGTTTTATTGTTGGCCCTTTTGTGACCCCCGTGGATGGAAATTATAATCTGACGTGTTTGCGTTCATGTTGTGCCTTATCTGTTCATTTACATGCGCTGTCCTCATCTAAGAAATACATAAAAACAGGTTGGTATTCAGTTCAGTTCAATTGTATTTATATTACGCATTTAAAAACAACTTCAGATGCCCAAAGTACTTTACACAAAAAGTCAAAAAAAAAATAAAATACAGATAATGCAATACATAAGCAAAGAACAATAAAACACTAAGATATCCTGTCTAGTTAGTATTAAATGCCAGGGAGAAGAGGTGGGTTTGTCAGTCTTGTCTTAAGCTGCGTTAAAGACTGTGAGACTGGTAGACATTATTATTATTATTTATGGGGTTAATTTTTATAAATGGAATTTGACAGTTGATACATGATATAATTCATATTTATTTACGTATTTATTTTTAATGTCAAAGCGTAGATATTGTCACGTGCACATAAGCTGCGCTCTAATTTACTCTGCACATCAATCACTGTGAAGAAGCAGACGTCATGTTCAGTTTCCCTCAGGTTGTTCTCTGTCATCATCAGAACACATGCATCAGCTGTACAGGGCTTTGTTGTGATTGACAGGTTGTATTGACCAACCAGAGTGAGGCGTCCCAGGCCTGGTGCCATCACAGACAGTCCTAATGACAGCAGTCACACTCTGGTAGCCTCGCCGTGCTGAACCAGCAGCAGGCTCCACACCGCACTCTGGTCTGTGTGACCTCTGCATGGGCTCAGTGATACAGACAAGAGGAGACACTGCAGGGGATTGTATTGAGTGTTCATTTAGTCATATCATTTATATTCAGAGCTGTTCCTTGGGAGTGTTCACTGGATGAGCGCTTTAATGTCTTTGTGGAGGCTTCAAGGCTGTCAAAGGAAACCAGATTAGCACCTATTTATTCCTGTTTGACAAGACATTTTAAAGATCCTATTTTATACTAGGGCTGGGTATTGCCAGAACCTTGCGATACAATATGTATTTTTGGTACAGAGCGTGCGATACAAGAGAGCGCATGATTTTTAGACAGTATTTTATAGCTTGGGGAGCTTGGACACTCCCCATACTGGACTGGTGGTGGTGGTGGGCTCCATCTACTGGCAGCAGAAGGAATTATCATGTGGTAAAAGCAAATCTTAGCTAATAACAAACATACCCCGGCATGTTAATGTAAGCATGCAATTTTAATCTACACAATTTGATAGCATTGCCTTGAATGAGTCTGGCAATGATTTATGAACTTAAAAATGTTGAAGATAAATCCTAAAAAGATTTCCTATCTGTGACACAACTATCCTGGGAAAATTTTAACCACATATTCTCTGCTCAGGCAAAGGACCATCATGAAAGAAGTTAAAAACAACTTTTGATAAGGAAACCATGCTATAAAATGGCTAAAAGCTAAAAAGTTGTTGGGCTCAGAACTACTTCAGTTAGTAGTTCTATTCTGAAAGTGTGTAGAAAAAACGCACACACACACAAAAAAAATGTTGACACTGGGTTCTGTTGGGTGATGGTCTACAAGTGAATGCATGATATTAGACAGTATTTTTTAGCTTTCCCATACTAGATTGGAGGTGGTGATGATGGGCTCCATCTACTGGCAGCAGAAGGAATTATCATGTGGTAAAAACAAATCTTAGCTAATAACAAACATACCCCGGCATGTTAACGCAAGCATGCAAATTTAATGAACGCAATTTGATAGCGTAATTGCCTTGAGTGATTCTGGCTCTATGATTGATGGACTTAAAAACTGTGCAGGGTTTCTATCTATGATGCAACAATCCTGGGAAAATTTAAACCATATATTCTCTGAGTTTCATAGGCAAAGAACCACTGTGAAAGAAGCTAAAAACAACTCCAGATATGTTTTTGATGAGGAAAGAACGTTCTAAAATGGCTACAAGCTAAAAAACAAACAAACTTGGTGTTCCATAATATGTCATTTAATATGTCATTTTTAGACTTCTTCAGATGGTAGTTCCATTCTGAGAGCGCGTTAAGAAAAATAAAATATTTATACTGGGTTGTGTTGGGTCTTAAGGTCCAATTCTTGTATGGAAGGTATAGTAAGTGCATGTGCTGGTTAACCAAATTGTTGCAGAGTCAGAGGGCTGTATTTCTGCATTAAAATGACATGCGAATAGGGTGAGAAGTTTCAAGGACAAAAGTACATACCGCAGAGCTATTCCGCAAGATTATCATATCAGCCAAGCCATCATAATGAAAAAGAGAACGCAATTATAGTCTTTTCAGCTCGTAAATTATGCATTAAAACTGAATTGTAACTGACAGCAGAACTTACTGTATATTAATGTATGTATCTGTAACTACTGTTGTGTGAAGCTAGAATGTCCTTGATTGTAAAATGCAGCATTAGTTTGGAATAAAGACGGAGTACACCTGTGTGAGGATGTGACAGAGCGGAGACAACAGGGCACAGGCTAACTGCAGGACAACATGGCGATTACTGATAATGTCCTGATGCCCTTCCAGGAGATGAATCACTTACTGAATGACTGATCCGTTTCAGTGGTACATAAGGTGATGGCTTTATTGTTTGCCACATTGCTAGGGTAATTTACATTGACTGCTCTAATGATGATATTCAAGGTTGAACAAATTGTGCTCAGTGACGTTGATAGATTCAGGAGTGATTTCCAATAAGGGTCTGCATTAGGACCAAGGTGATTAGGACATACCTCGTCTTCCGTCAGAGCACAACTTGGAGTAATATTTTATTGATGTGGCTGGTCTGTAATGAATGAAAGCTTTTGCAGCAAATAACAGGAAAAACCCAGTTGGAATAACATCATGTAACGGTACTACCACGACTGGTGTATTTGCAGTGTGGCTGAGAGGCGCTGGTGAAATTAGGACAGATAGGACAGGAGCACAATTGGAAATCCTGCCAAGGGCTCTGCGGAGTCAAGGTTGTTCCTACATAGAGAACTGCAGTAAAATTATATGACTTTTTTTTAGCACTGAACTGACTTTAACAAGCACATTATGCATACACTAGATATTGGTTTTCTTTTTTACCTCTTTCCACACCAAATGCCCTTGACCAATAGCAGGAAGAATAATATGAATGCAGGATTTTCTATATTCATCTTATTGTTGGGTATAGCCTGTATTCTTCTTCTTCTTCTTCTTCTTCTTCTTCTTCTTCTTCTTCTTCTTCTTCTTCTTCTTCTTCTTCTTCTTCTTCTTCTTCTTCTTCTTCTTCTTCTTCTTCTTCTTCTTCTTCTTCTTCTTCTTCTTCTTCTTCTTCTTCTTCTTCTTCTTCTTCTTCTTCTTCTTCTTCTTCTTCTTCTTCTTCTTCTTCTTCTTCTTCTTCTTCTTCTTCTTCTTCTTATTATTATTATTATTATTATTATTATTATCCCACACCCTTCCACACACAGAGACACACACACATTCATACGTACAGAGCCAGAACCATTGGAGCGTAGAAGAGATGAATGGTTACAGTCTTGAGTGTTCTTTAAGTGCTTTTTTAGTTCAATCTTAAAGCCTTTGATTGTGACACATGACTTTATGGAGTCTGGCAACATGTTCCACTGTGTAGTGGCCTTCACTGAAAAAGCCCATTGTCCAAAGGTGGAGAGACAGAAAGGTACGGTATAGTCATGCAGAGAGGCTATTCTTGTGGATCGCAGTGTGTGGCACGATAACTGACAAAGTCCTTCAAACAGTCTGGAGCCAAGCCATTTAGAATCCTGAAAACCAGACACAGACTGGAAAAGAGTAATTTTCAAGACTTAAAAGATTATATTTTGCCAAAATGTTTTGTTATAGTGATGGTGCAATCTTTGGTTCAATCTTTGGTTACCAGTTGAAGCCAACAGATGGGTGTGAGCCAGTTGTTAATTGTAGCTGTCACATAATTAAACTTAATTAATGTCCTCCAGCAACCTCAATGACAACAATGAAAAAACCCACCAATACAGCTTATTTTCTGTAATACAGAATATTGAAAAACAAATTACTCTTCCAGGAGTGCTGAGGCATCTGAGCGAAAGAGACTTTTTTTTTTTTTTTTTTTTCTAAAGAAACTACATCACTACATGCAGACTCAGCGCTGGTACACATTTATTTACAAACCCATCTTCTGTCTTGTCCCATCCTACCTCTTTTGTTACTTCATACACAGACTAAACTAATCTGGAATAACTTTTTCTGAAAGCGGGAAAAAAACACTTTTGTTAAATCCAGTTGAGGGAATAGACCTCTTTCCTGTCCACAAACACACTTCCCTCTGTATGTTTTTCATACATATTGTCTGAAAGTCCACACTCACTATTTAAAAATCATGCCATTTATAGTGGTGTTCGGTCCAGTTGGTAAGAAAATAGTGCACTCAAAATTTCCGACAGTGCATCTTGAAAAGTAATGGGCATCAGTGGTCACTAGACTGGTTAATATAGACCACAATGCACTGCAAGAGTTGGAAAAACAACAGCGCGGCGACAG
This sequence comes from Periophthalmodon schlosseri, assembly GCA_000787095.1. Classification (NCBI taxonomy): domain Eukaryota; kingdom Metazoa; phylum Chordata; class Actinopteri; order Gobiiformes; family Gobiidae; genus Periophthalmodon; species Periophthalmodon schlosseri. The sequence continues at coordinate 99,963 of KN485904.1, forward strand.
GTCTTTAACTGGACACAACACTTCTGAATGAAGCAGATAGAAGGCGCTGGTTTATCACACTATTGATCCATAAGCTGATCTAACTGATTATGACTAAAACACTCTTAAATAAACTGTTGCTGTATAAACTTGCTAGTGTCAGCCGCTTACCTTAGCTTGTGCTGTTAACAGAGTGATAATTTCCATATTTCAGAAAAAAAAAAGAATAATCCAATCCGTCTACGTGAGCTCCTGCTTGACAAAACAGAGAGAACACAGATGGACGTTTAAGGAGAGAATAAGGACCCAAAGAAGCACAGTCATATTCCCCTGTCATTAACAAACCCACAGAATACATACACATTGTGGAGTTTTCATTACAAATATATAAATGTATTCAGACATTCTGCTGGAGTCCACGAAACACACAGTGATTTATCGCACATGTCAGGTGTATTGGCAGCCTTTATTTAAACCACATCAATTTCAGTTTGGCTTGACAAGATGTTTACATTGCAGAACAAATTTTTAGATTTATGTTTTACTTCTGCATAAGATTGATGATTGCAGCACCTCCAAACTGTAAATAAGTTGACATGAGGTCATCAGAGACATGAGTTGAGCAAAAAAGAGTCATAAGCTTCAGTTGTTGTTATTCTTCTCATAGATGTTGATTTACAAGCTAAAATCAATCTTCGATAATTACTGTAATGTAGTCTTGATTCAGCCATAATTGTCAAAATACGTGGTGCTGGTTGTTGTACATTTTGGGTTTTGTTTCTCAAGCCAATTATCTAATCAGAAAGCAGAATGAGCTCCTCACAGCGGGTTGCCAGCAGAGTCTGTAACTAAAAGCTGTATTTAGCTTACACTGATTCGTTTCACACGCTAGAAAGAGACGGGCTCACTTCTAAACACTCACAACTGGATTTTACTCAACGAGGAAGCACTGTGGTCCCGTATTCCATTTACTGCGATATCATATTTGGCATATAGATGGTTAAAGGCGACATTAGCTCAATTAGTAAGAGTGTTTGTCCACTGATCCGAAGGTTGGCGGTTTGAATCCTGGTCTTTACATAAACATCACTGATAGAGCGTTCAGATCCCACAGATGAATGCTGTTGTTGTGTCGTTGGGTGAGACGCTTAACCAGCCCTTTCAGTGCCTTGAAGGTGGAAAAGCGCTATTTAAAAATGTGACATTTACCATAGGTCAGTTGACAAACCTTTGGATAAACGCAGAATACCAGAGTTAGTATACAAAATTAAATATACATGGATGTTCAAATATAGACCTGTACTGTAAATAAATCAGGCATAAATAGGGTCTATGCAAGGTATACATAACATATTTCAAGTAAGTATTAAAAATGAGCCAAGAACAGGCCCGGTTCTAGCCTGCAGAATTTGGGTGGGCAAACAGAAAATTTGGGTGGGCAAATATAGAGGTATATGTGTATTTGTATTAGATAGTAGTTTTGACTGGGTGGGCAAGAATTTCACTTGGCTCTAATTGTGGACAAGTAAACTAACAAAGTTGTCATGAACTAACAAGTTTGTTCTTAGCGCAAGTTACAGAATGCACATTTACTTAGCCTATATACATGCCGACGCTAACCCGAGGCTACGCATTAACTGTATTTATAGAGTTTAAATGACAATTATTCTTTACAAGAGGAACATTTCGCACATCCTACTCACCCTATTTTTACAGGTGTGTAAAGTGACTTTCAAGCCATAGAACAGTGCTTTAGACATTAATATATCGATTCTAGGATCTATGTCACATTTGTACAGGTCAGATACAATGTGAAAAGTGTACGCACCGGATCTATTGGTACAGAGGTCAGGACTGCATGATTCTGTCGCTCTAGTACTGTCACCAGTTTACCCTCAGCTATGTGTTCAAACAGACAAATGCACACACAAAGAAGCGTTTTCCTGTGGGATTGTGCGCTTCTGTCAGAACATAACAATCCACTTATCTCCACTTCTGCACACACGAGTGCCACACGATACCCCTGGCTCTGGATTATTCACTTTTTTCTTTTTTTTTTTTCACCTATTAAAACATTGCTTTGTTGGTGATCCTCATTTGTGATGATAGATTAGAAGAATTATATGACAAGTGCCATGTTATTCCTCTATTACTCCAGACAGAATTCAACTTGATTAATTTTATTGATTAAAATTGCGTGAGCACGCTGATGAGATAAAGAACATTTACCATAGTGCTTTACTTTTCTTTTATTCCAAAGAGCAAGCCTGCCTGCCTGTCTCCTACCTGTCTGTCTGATACTTACCACATTTACCTGATCACTAGCCGGGACAATAAACAGTTGAACTACTTGGAGTTGGAGTTTAATTTTAAATTTGTCAGAATGAAATTTACTCTGCAGGATAAAATATATATTCTACAGTCTCTTTTTTCAAACGACTACCTGCAGCATCCCAAAGTTTGGTTTAACCTTGAGCTGCATGACTTCTCTATAATCTTGTATTTATCAATGTGGGGTGATACACTCCAGCTCATGCATATTCATATCCAGGTATTATCAGTATGAACAGTGAGCCATGTCTGTTTGCAACCTTGGTTATTTCAATTTGAATATTAATGTTTGGATTTGTGAATTAAATAAATGAATCAAGGGAAATAATTTGAAAGTCCCTTATCTGTATTTTAACAATGCTCCTCTCACGTAAACTATTTGCCAAGGATTAAGTCTCAGACATTCAAGACTAGTCCAGATTAAAAACTGTTTATAGATGTTATCTCGTGTAAATGTTTCCAAATCGACTTCTCCTGACGACCTGCGAATAACCTCTGTCCCCATTGAAAAGAGTTTGCAGATTCCATTTATTGTGGCCAAGTTTTGTTTCTTTAGTTGTCACAGTATGTGCATATATAGATGTACTTTGCAGGTGTATTTGTGTAGTCATGGTAACACCTGTCTTCCATGTTAAACAGTCTGCATTTGGCTTCTAGTGTGAATGTGCGAATTGGTCACACTTGTCACACAACAAACGGTTCCATCTACATTTCTATATTCCATACGTGGCATTAGAGTGGTGAAATAAAGCAAATATAACTAAAGTAGAATAAGCTAAAAATAAACAACTAGAGATCGATATGTGTTTTTTCATGGCCAATGCCGATTGTTTAGAATATGGAGAAACCAGTAGCTCATATATAGGACCGATTTTGATTATTTTCTTCAAATTATGTAATTTACATTCACTGTAAACTGACCCACAGCCCTTTTATTAACACAAACCTTTAAGAGAGCTGTGTATCACATTTAGTGCAGTTGTCTCTTCATATTAAAGTGTTAAAATAAAGCTTTATGTGTATGTTCTAGGCAACAAATCGACCAAAGCAAAATATCGGCCTGTGCTGGACATTTAAGGCCGATAGCTGATACGCCGATACGCTAAAAAGTCCAAATATCGGCCCTATCTCTACCAACAACACCACTGAACATAGTCCAGAAAATAAAATAAGGAATACAAAATGAACCACTGAGACACACAGGTTCGCTCATTGACAGAGAGGTAGTTCCAGTTTTAGACAAGTTAACATTTATTCACTTAACACTTAAATGGTTTAAATGATCTGTTCCATTTCACGTTCACAGCTTCAGTTAACTTCATTTCATACTTCACTTCCTTTGTGTCACAGTTAATAATTTAGTTCAGTTAAATATTGTTGAGTCCATTCCGATCTAAAACACAATATTACACAGTTCATGGTACAGCTGAAGTAAGAAGGCAAAACAGCAGCTCCCAAAAAGGGCCAGTGACGTCCATAGACTGCATAAAGAAGTGAACTAAGGGAGTGTGACGTGACCTATAGCGTTTGGCTCCAGTCAAATGAAGCTCAATCTGACCGCGAGTATCATAGCAACCAAAGAGCCAATGTGGAGCAAGGCGGTTGACGGTAACGCCCCTTCCTGCCCGCACCACTGGTTTAGCAGGGAGTGGACGCTTAGCAACGCTGTCAATTAAACCTGTTACTAATGCTAACAGGAGCGACCTCGGGGAAAGAAGGCGCCTGATTTGTCTGTTATTAATATTCATATCTTGATTTATGGACACAATAGCGAAATAAAAATACCAGGATCATGTAGAGCGGGTTAATATGAACATTTTAAGACCAAAATGACGAGGCTCACTGCAGCAGTTACGGAGAGAGGGGCCACAGTTTCTCAATACAAAGTTAATTGGAGTCAGTGGAGCCGGAAGCGCACCCATGCCCACTTCCTATTCGGAACATGGCGGCTAGCAGGTTAGCTATGTCCATTTACATATACAGTCTATGGTGACGTCGGACCCAATGCCTGGAGAGAAATGTTTGCTAGTTTTCACTGTAGGTCAGCCTGGTGAGAGAGGACCTAAAACCAGGCTATGAAACATACCCCACAGTGAGCCACTCCGTCATGACCCAAACTGCTCAGTAAACGGAAGACTCCAGCAGGGGACTAGTGATGGGACTTTCGGCTCTTTTATGGGATCTGAATCTTTTGAAAACTCATTTTAACAACAAACTAATCACAAAGAGTGTGTTTACCCTTTGAAATTATGCATAAACTAACTAAAATGTTGCACTATAATAATAATAATGATAACACTAACTGCTATTGCGATTTTCTCACTCGTGTCGCCTGCTCTGCTTCTGTGCCATAGACTGTATAAAGTCTATATACAGTCTATGTTCTGTACTGATTCTTGTGTTGGTTCAGAGTTAATTTGTGTAAAAATGCATAAAAATGAGAAAGAAAAAGATTCAGTTATTTTAAAAACTGAGATCTGGTTCCAAC
>KN485906.1:0-10660 GCA_000787095.1 Periophthalmodon schlosseri
CCTTTCCCTAGCTGAGCTGGGACGTAAAATGGTCAACAGAAGCAATATGAATCAGTTTTTTATTTTTCTTATGAATTTTGTGTATTTTTTGTTTGCTCAAAGCAGAAGCTTGAACTCAAAAACTTGTCAGGATGTTACAACAAACATGGTAAAAATATCCCTTCAAATCATATGAAAATTGCTTTTTACTTTTCAGTCCTGTTCAAAAACGTAGTAGAGTAAAAGTAAAAAGTATCCACTATAAAATTCTCTTTAGTAAAGTACAGATACTTAAAAATTCTACTTAAGTACAGTACTTTACTACTTGTACTTCATTACCTCCACTGGTGATATGTGAGAGTACAACAGCGGCAGGTCAGTCAATCTAATTAAGGTGTAGTTCTTATAAAGTGGTACCAAAATATGTATTACTGATTTTCAGGGGTGAGTAGTACAAATTTACCCAAGCAAATTTATTGAGTAGTGTTTAGTAACAGTACTCTTACTTGAGTAAAATGTTTTGGTTCCTCTTCCCACTGTGTCTACAAGTGACAATGTTGACAATATTTGATTTGAACATGTGCGTTTCTTGCACCGCTCCTTCAGATATGATTTAGTTTTTCTCATGTTTTGCTCTTCCAATTACGTTAACTTTAAATTATAAATCAGATGTTACACCCAGACAGTTACCCTTACGTGCTTAGCAGTTTGAACAAATTACTTCAGGAATTTCTTAGACCACTACTTTGTACTTGAGTAATAATTTTCGACGTAACAGTACTCTTACTTGAGTATATTTTTTGGCTACTCTACCACCTCTGTTGATTCTAAAAATTATAAACCTACATGTGTTTGTGTTTTCAGAGGACTCATGTAGGGGGCGCTGTGGTGAACCGTTCAGGCGCGGTCGGAAATGTGACTGTGACTCCGACTGTAAGAAATACAACCACTGCTGTCCAGACTACCAGGACCACTGTGATGAGACAGGTCAGAGGCACGCCACACTGTCAGCATGTAGTTTACAAGCATGGACATGTCCATAATAATATGGCCATGGTATTGATACTTTGCAGCTGATGTCACCAACATGCCTTGGGGGTAAAGCTAACTGGAGGCTCTGCTCTGTCTGAAACTCTGTTACCCAAGTTAAACATTAATCAGTTTTATTTTTATGCAATCTGACCAGAAAGGACTTGGAATGTCAGCAGTTGGGCTGATTTGTTCTGCTAAACCAGTCCCTCCCCAATAGCATTACAGTCACAAACTAGCTAGCATTAACAGTTTTTCAGTCACACTCACGTTTTTTTAAATGTGACCATGAAAACTTGTATTTATCTCTGACCCTCGAAAATGTGTTTTTAAGTGTTAGTTTGAAAATTCTAGAAAACATCTTGGCAGTGTTTGCTAATGTGTGAATTTGTGTCATCATGCTAACTGCTGAACGTTCCGCCATAGACATACATGAAGAACCCCCCAGCATGATGTCACTGCAAAGTATCAATAGAAGACTGTTCACACTGTGGTCTATGTCTGTCACATGCATTTGTTCATGTCAGTGTGAACAGGTCAAAGTGTGAGTACATTAACATCACTCTTTGACATAATGGTTTGTTGTGGGTCTGCAACTAATGATCATTTCACTATTTGATGATCTAGCCATTATTCTTTCAAATAATCCAGCACTTGTTTAGAATACAAAAGATCTGTTAATGGGATATTTTTTTGCGTGAGGAGACAAGAGTTTTTCATCAATAACAACATAATTGCAACTATATAATATATATAAATATATTTACATCTTTACAAAGTAGAAGAATGTGCAGATTAATGCAGGTAAACGCAAATGTATTATTTAAGACATTGTATAGTTCATTTTCATAGACTATAGGGGTTCTTAATCTTTTTGACCGTGAGGCTTAACTTTCTCAATACCAAGTAACCTTGGCCCCTAATATTCACATATTAATTGTATTGTATTATCTTAATTGTGCGGCGCTGAAGTGCTCAAATCTCTACCACGGGCTCCGGCTCTATTGTTCAGTGAACTGTACTAACCTACAGACAGCTGTGATTGTGAGACATGATCTTACATACAGAGAAAGCATGGCTGCATGTTCAATCAGCCTCACCTCTCATCTGTCAAACACAACCATGACTACTACATAAAAAGTGCATGGGAAACAGTTGTATTGTGTAGTTTGCAGTTTCATTAACAATTCATAAACTCATCTTTTCCTGTGGTGTGTATGTGTAGTCTAGCTATCATTGCATGCAGTAATCTGCATCAGTGCATTGAGGTGAATATATGTATTTTGTCCTAATAAACGCCACAGAAGAAGTAGAAGGTGATGCTCCAGTGAAGCCAGATTCATGTGACAATAATAAAAAGTCCACAGGTACAGAGACCACAATAATGGTGAACCATTATTTCACTATGTTCACTGCTGTTTAACTCTTGTATTTAAGCTGATTTCCTCTCACTTTTCTCACAGATCCTACACCTGAGGCCACAGAGCAGCCATCAGAAACCCCACTTACTCTAAGTGAAAGCACCGAGCCAGGTCAGTTCATTTACTACATGCTACAATCATAATTTAAAGTATAGGACTTAACCTTTTGTCCATGTTTTTGAGTTGTTGAACACTGAGGCAGTTCAAGTCCCAGAGAGAAATTTGTACCATAAACCAGGTCAAAACACTTGCATTTTGACAGTGAAAGTAACTGAACTAACACCAGATTTATAATGCCATGTGGCCCGGCTCCCCAAAGTGACAGTGATAATTGCTGGCCAGGTTACAGTTAAATGAACACTGAAGGGTTTGAAATCTTCTATTGGCATAAAACTTGGTAATTTCCATGGAGACAAGCAGGTGAGCAAATAGAAACACCTGTAATTGAATAAATAACAGATAGAAAACGTAATACCATACTGTGGAACAATCCAGGCAAAGCAATAACATTTTCATTAGACAAGCAGGTGACAAACCCTCCACCAGAAAAGTTACATAGTGCATCTTTAAACGGCAGAGTTGGTTTAGGGACACAGTTTGTCCTGGAAGAGCAAAGTGTACAAACCCAAAGTGTGTGAGGAAACAGGCAAAAGATCCAAAACAAAGAGGGAAACTCAGGACACGGCCAACCATGACGCGTCCAATGCAGTCCAGAAAGTCCAAAAAGCTTTTATATCCGTGTTAAAACGTGGAATACATGACGTGATATTTCCTCTTTTATTTAATGTTAAACTTGACATTTTGAAAGCTACTACAGCTCATGTGGAAAAATGTCATCACCTTTAGTTCTTAATGGATTTCTAGCACTTGATGTTCAAACAAATTTTTATTTAGATAAATTTGTTCCTGAAATGTTCATTAAAACCTAGCCGTGCTCCGTGCACGACAGCACCTGGCAACCTCCCTATGAAGTGTTTGCTAAAATGTCACACTAAAATGATGAATATGTAAAGATTAGGACAGTGGACAGGGAGCTGCAGCTTGATGTCACTGATAACGTGAGTTTAGAAAGAGAGATGTTTGTGTCTCAATGCTAACGCTAATGCTAATTTTGAGACATAATAAATATTAAAACAACACCACAAACTGAAGTATTGTACATATGAAAATAATTGGGTAGTCTTTATTATAATTAATTCAAATTTTAATGGGTTGATTATTTTATGTTTTCCTGTTTTAATAAAAGTGACTGTTAGCTCTGAGACACAGTGAGCTAGCTAGCGTGCTGCTGTGCACAAAGCCTATTATGGTAAATGAAACGCAAGCTATGACTCAAGAGGTAGCAGAGTAATGGTTTTAAAAGAGTAAACAATATGCTTCTGCTCAGGTTGTAAATTTGCACTTTTTCATTCATTCTGGGAATTAAGTTGATGGAAGCAGACAGTAATATAACAAATAGATTAAAAAAAAAAAGATAAAATAAGGCTTGGATTTATCCCTTTCAGGACACTCAAAGCACTTTACAATCTTTATTCATTCACTCCACACTTGTAGGCTCCTCTGACCTCCACCAACACTCACACACACACATGCGCACACACACACCCCCACACACACAAACTTTCATAATAGGTAATGTAGGTGAAGTGTCTAGTCTAGTGCCTATTGCTGTTGCGTCCTTAAACAAGAGTCACTGCTGCACCACTACAGCACCAGGTATTCCCAGTGGTCCCCCATCCAAGTACTAACCAGACCAGGTCTTGCTAAGCTTCCAATGTCTGATCATCATTTTCAAGATGGTATAGCCATTAATTATTAGCTTTAGAAAACCTACTTAATATCATAATGAGAGGGGTGACTGTTAAGTTTTGTTGTTTTTATTTTTCATTTCAGGTTACAACTTCATCCCTACTGTCAACCCTACGTCTTATCCAAATGATAATCCTGGCAGTAGTAAGTAGTATACTTTTATTATGGCCATATTATTTAACTATGACTTCATATTAACCCTTTGTCTTCTTGCATCTACAGCAGCCTCTAACCAGGTGGCTGAGGTGGACGCTCCGGAGCCCAGCACACATGCAGAGGGCGCTAGCGGCTTTGGCTCCACCCCCTCTGACATGGTGGAGGACTTCACCGCTGTACCCGACCTGGACGGGTTTGAAATATTCCCAGAGCCTCAAATGACAACAACCACTGCACCAAAAGACGAAACAACACAGAGCTCTACCACTGTTTTCCCCTTCACTGCAGAAGTGACAGCCAATACAGGTAGTTTTATATGGATATTTGCAACCACTGTATAATAATTACACCTTAATTAGTCTTAATAAAGCATGAACAAAGACTTAATTCATAATGAACAAATAGTTTACTAAGTATGATTCAGACTTTGTAACTACTTAAATGTTCTGTACCTGATTTTTCCCATCTTCAAGGATTTAAAAAGGTTTGCAGTAACCCAAAGTTGTTCCTCACTTACCTTATGCATTCAGAGCATCCTAATTATTCATGGCGATGAGTTTTTAAGCCAGTGCTAACCACAGCCAGCATGCTAACTTCACACTTCCTGATTCGCAGACAATAAAACGCTTTATAGTTAAATGCAAACAGGACACAGCGGACTTACTGGGACTCAAGAGCTGCTCATACAATATATCTGTACTGAGGCATGACAAATCTCGCAGAAATACATGGAAAAAATGAGGTACAGGTTCTTTAATTAACTTGGTGTTATGGGTTAGGGTATTAATTAATACATGAATTCATAAACGCTTGTTCACAATGATTTAAATCTTTATTCATGCTGTATCGTATGTAAAATGTTATTGGATAGTTATTACCGGTAGTTGACATTGCAGTGTGCTACTATAGTCGTGATGCGTTACTATTGTTGAGTCTTACAATTTAAAATGTAAAGGTCCACTGCGTAACTTTTCTGTTACATTAGAACATTGGTGAAGCTGTGTACCCCACTGCTCCTTGTTTAATCCAGATATATTGACTATTTAATCTTTAAGCCGTCCTTTTTGCCCAGTATTGTTCATTTTAAAGGTGCGTTCACACTTATTAAACGGTCACATTTTTATATAGCGCTTTTCCACCTTCAAGTCACTCAAAGCACTTTACGTCAAGGAACCAGTCACCCATTCACGCACACATTCATACACCAGTGTACGCAGACACTGGGTCAAGGTGGGTTGAGTATCTTGCCCAAGGACACAACTACAGTATTCATCTGTGGGAGCTGGAATCGCACCACCAACCTGTGAGTCAGTGGATCTGACCGCTCAACCAATAACGTTTATGTCAAGAGTGGGATTCAAACTGCCAACCTTCGGATTAGTGGACAAACAGTGAGCTACCAGCGCCCACTTGTCCTTGTTTAGTCCTGGTTTGAGCCCAGTTTAGTCCAGATGGTAGACCTGGTTTGGTCCTGTTCTAGTCCTGGTTTAGTTCTTGTCTAGTCCAGGATTATTGCCGGATTTATTCCCAGTTTAGCACAAATTTTGATGTGATGAATGTGCAATTGTGAATGCAACCTAAATGTACGTGATGGGCAAAAGTGCGATTTTGTGATGCCGGTATAGTCCAGGTTCTTTGGGAGGGGGAATTTTACACTATATATAATAAAGACTGCCTGCATTAAAATACTTATCCTTGTTTCCTGCCTCTAGACGCTGATGACTCCACCAACGCTCCAGAACCCACAGTGGCCGACCTTTTGTCCAGTGAACCTACACCAGAATCCACTACTCCCCTCACAGACTCCCAAACGACTACTGTCCAAACCACACCTGCACAAATGAATGAAAACCCAACGGGTGGAACAACTGCACCACCTTTACCTCCTTCTGAAATACCAGAGATCACAACTTTAACTCCTGAATCAAAAGAATCCACTACACCAACATATTTACAATCCACTGTAGGAGACATAACAGAGGCTACTACCATTTTACCAACAACAGCCAACAAGGAAACGAATTCACCCCCAGAAATTACCACTACAAGCTCAAATCCTTCAACATTAGCACCAGCCGAAGAATCAGAAACAGACACAAGTACAGTTAAAGTACCAGATGAAACCCTAAGTTCTACAATCGCACCCACTTCCCAACCAGACACGGAACAACCCAACTCAGAAAAGCCGCTGAAACCAGTCCTCAATTCTGACCAAAATACAGAAAAAGTAGACACAAGTACAGTTAAGGTACCAGATGAAACCCAAACTCCAACAAGCGCACCCATTTCCGAACCAGACACGGACAAACCCAGCTCAGAAAAGCCCCTGAAACCAGTCCTCGATTCTGACAAAAATCCAGAAGACACAAGTACAGTTAAAGTACCAGATGAAACCCAAAGTTCTACAATCGTACCCACTTCCCAACCAGACTCAGACAAACCCAGCTCAGAAAAGCCCCTGAAACCAGTCCTCGATTCTGACAAAAATCCAGAAGAAGTAGACACAAGTACAGTTAAATTACCAGATGTCACTCAAAGTTCAACAAGCACAACCACTTCCAAACCAGAACCGGAAAAACCCAACTTCGTAAAGCCGTTGAAACCAGTCCTAGATCCTGACAACAAACCTGTGCTCAATGGACTGGGGGATTCAGCCGAGTACCCGGCAGGTAAGCGTGAAAATAATTTGTGCACTACCTAACTTTTCTGGTGCTCGTCTCCAGTAATGTCCCACAGTATGGCATTTTGCATGTCTGTCTTTCCTTTTTCATTACACGTGTTTTATTGCTCAAAGACAAAAACCAAACATGCATCCTTACGGTGAGCGGGGTTCAAGTCTCCACAGATCTGAACTTGAACTTTGTCATCTGCTTGTTTCCGTAGAGATAAGTTTAATGCCATACAGTGGAACAATCAATGCAAAGTGCCCACAAGGACCTCTACGAAAAAGATTTTTAATGGAACAAAATACAGTTGGATCAAAAAAGAAAATCGTCCAGTGAAAAAAAAAGGTGATTGTAGCACAGGGCTAACGCAAAGCAATGGCAACAAGCAGACAAGCAGATGGCCTCCACCTGAAAAGTTCCGTAGTGCTCCTTTAAATGAGTATGTACATAAAAAAACCCAACGAAAAAAGCTCGTAGGTGCAGACAAACAGTTCTCATAGTAATGTACTGTTTTCAGATGACAGCAACGACAGGGACTTGTGCAGTGGGCGTCCCATCAGTGGAGCCACGGTGCTCAACAACGGGACAGTGGTGGTCTTCAGAGGTGGGTTAAACGTCCTGTATTACACTATTTTATGATCTTTTAGAATGTTTCCTCATCACAAACAGACCTGGAGTTGTTTTGTTTCACTCACACGTTTAACACACAAACCCTGCATGTTTAGGTGGAGTTCTTCTCTCAAACTGAAAACACTCTGTTCCACCTTGTGATGTCGTGTGGTAATACAGGAATTTCTCCACTGTGTTTTTAAACTCCACGAACCTGCACTAAAATAATTTAGATAATTTTAGCCCTGGAATTGCCAATCTCTACTGAACAAAAGGTAAAATGTAGCTGTTAACTTGAAAGCTACCACTACATGACATCACAAGGTGGAACAGAGCATTTTGAGCCGTTGAGATGTAGACAGACTAATAATAAAGTGTTACTCAAACATGTGTGAATGAAACAAAACACAACTCCAGGTCTGTTTTTGAGGAGGTAACATTATAACATGGCTTAAAGTTCACAAGAGTCAATTTTGCGTAATATAGGAGCTTTAAAGTTTTTATGTTTTTCTAATTATTACTTGCTTTGGTGGGATAGCGCATGTGGTAAATATTTACATCAGTCAAGTGGCAGTTTGTGAAAAAAATGTGAAAAAATAAATGTTGAAAATTGCCAGAAGTAGAGCTGAGTTCCTAAAAGCAATCCCTCCATCTATGTCATGAATATAGAAAATTCCATCCAAATGCAGGGACAATTTACACACAGTGAACACATCTTTTTGACAGTTTAAACCTTCATTTACCAAAAATAAAGCTGTTGTCATATATTTTTCAGCCCTTGTTAACATTACGGTTGCTAGGTAACAGTTATGGAATTACCTCTTACCCCACGTATGTCACATCTGCTGCCCATGTCCAGCTAGGAAGTAAAATTATAGGCTACTTTTCTCCAAAATTGTCAGATGAGGGAAGACTAGGCCATTTTTTTCTAAATTTTGAAATATAATTGTTAAGTCAAATGTACTTTAAGGCGTAGTTTGTTACATTAATAATTAAGATGTGATTCAAACTAAACCATTCTCTTTGCTTAGGTCACTACTTCTGGATTTTGGACAGAAACAGAGTCCCGGGTCCAGCTCAAAGCATCACTCAAGTGTGGGGCATCCCGTCTCCAATAGATACGGTTTTCACACGCTGCAACTGCCAGGGAAAGACGTACATTTTCAGGGTAAACGCGCTAAGAAATTCAGGTCAATTTCAATGTGTTTTTGTATAGCACAGTGAACGAGCGAGCGTGACGCTGTGCACAGAGCCCATTATTGAACATTATGACCAAAAAACTGAAATCTTTCATTACCTCTGTCTAATTTGTTACCATTCCTCAAGGACTGTATGCGTTTTAACTCTGTCAAATCAAACTTTCCGAATGGCAACGTTAAAGCCACAGTATGTCACTTTTTAGCCCAAAAAACATGACTCTTATTTGGCCTCTTCCTGCTTGTTTCCATGGAAATATTGTTTCTCGGGCTATAATCTTCCACAGTATGGCATAAAACTTGCTTTCTTTCTATTTCCATGGAGTCATGCAGGTGATGTGCCGCCTCTAGAAAGTTACTTACTGTACCTTTAACTTAATGTGAATTGAATAGCTATAAAAAAACACTTTTCATTTACGTTTATTTTTTTGAATAGATTAAACTAAAATGGCTTAACTGTGCTTCTAAAATGGTCACAATGGCCTCGCGTTGATATTGTGTCCTGAATAATCACTTTTATCTATTAACTGAATAACAAAGTCTGTTTTTGCAGTGTTGTTTTTATCTGATTTTATGTATTATATTGTATTCATATTTAAGGACGTACTCATGTTACCTGTGCGTCTGCAGGGCTCTCAGTACTGGAGATATCAAAATGATGCTTTGGATCCTGGATTTCCCAAACTCATAACAGTTGGTTTTGATGGACTCAGAGGTCAGATCACTGCTGCTCTATCTGTGCCTCAGTACCGCCGCAGAACGGAGTCTGTTTATTTCTTCAAAAGAGGTGAACTACAAATACCTGTAATCAAACTTTAAAGTGGGACAAAACACCCAAACTCCGCCCACAATCACATTTCAAATAGAGCTGCTAAACTGGGCAGTGCCTGGACAACTAGGAAGGAGCTGCAATAAATAAACAGTAGTTTGCATCTGTAAAGAGTCGTAAAGAGTCATAAAAGTCATTAATTCAATCTTTGACGGCTTAAATCTTATATAGCCAAAAAAGAATCCAAAATGTGCACACGATAAATATTGACCCCAAAAAATATAGTTCCAGCTTTCATATATTGAACGATAAGTCAGTTAGTCACTATCGTGACAGGCCTAACGCCACTCACTGGTCTTATGAGAATCATTAGAAACGGGCGGAGTTTCGGAGTTTCACCTGTTTGACCAGTCACACTGTTCCTTGTCCAGACTCTGCCCCTCGTCCCCCCCTCTCACTCTTTTCTTTAGTCCTCCAGGTACTGCCCAGTTTAGTAGCTCTATTTGAAATGTGGTTGTGGGCGGAGTTTAGGTGTTTGGTCCCACTTTAATATAATGCTTCTAGTGTAATAACTAACCTGACTTCTACATCCAAGGTGGCAATGTTCAGAAATATTCATACCGGGTTTCTACCAGTCCATCATGTGGCAGAAGAGTCCAAGTGCCAGTTTACGCACACAACAGGATCACTCGACAAGTACCTGCACAGGGTAAAACACACACTACTGCTGATTTCACACATGCATTTAAAGGTGCATTATGGAACTTTTCCGGTGGAAAGTCTGGCACCTGCTGGTCTTAATGGAGACATTGTTTTGTCTGCAATGTTACATTAGGTTAAGGTGCACTTTATTATGGGGAAATTAGCCCCATCTCCAGATGCTGCACTGAGCTCCTCCAGCTCAGATGGTCCTGAGCTTGTTCAGGACCATCTGAGCTCCTCCAGCTCAGATGGTCCTGAGCTTGTTCAGGACCGTCTGAGCTGGAGGAGTTGACCTGTTGTGCAGAATATGGCATTAGAATTATC
>KN485906.1:23824-49734 GCA_000787095.1 Periophthalmodon schlosseri
ACGTATTATAATGCACTTCACAATAAACATACGTTAAAGTTTGTTTTTGTTTAAAAAGGTACAATCATTTAAATGGTAATTAAAACGGTCAAAATCAGTATAATAAAGCGTTTTAATCACAAACACGAACCAGGAGGTAATGCTAGTGTGCTCTTAGCATGCTAGTTGTTGTTAGCAGTGGTATGATGGCCAACTTTGCCCTTGAAAGTTGAGAAACACACTTATATAAACTCATCGCATTGAAGGAATAGGATGCTAGGAAGGCATTATTTAAGTAGGAAATGGATCTCTGCAATTTGTTTCAAAGTTATTACGGTAGTTCTGTTTAACAATATTTTAAGACATTCAAAATCAGATACAGCCCTTTTCATAAAGTCACATTTATTAAGAACAATAATTCCAACAAAGAGAAGAGTACCTGTTCGTCGTCCTCCTCTTCCTCCTCTTCCTCTTGGCCCTCCTCGCTCTCGGTGTCAGTTAAAATCACGATCACGTCCTTTTGGAGCTCAGAGGTGTCGCCCTGAGGCCCCTCCGGCTCCATCACAGACTGAGGCACTGTACTCTCCTCTTCCTCCTCTAGAGCCGGGAAGTCTTCATCCTAAACGCGAATACAGCAAGTTTATTTGACTTACTACAATAAGAGAATAAATATATGTTCTATTGTCTTAACCTAACCTGAGAGGCTTCTGTGACGTCCTGACTGTCTGTTGGCACCACTCCTTCAGCCTCCGCACTGTCTTCAGTCAGCATCTCCTCCTGAAAGAAAACAACAATTTGTAATTTGAACAATAATAAAGCATTTCCAAAGATACTGGATGGTGGCAAGCTACTACTCTGGCCACAGCTGCCCTGGGTTCAACTGCTGGAAAAAAGTCTGCCAATCTGCGCCATTGGCTCCTTTGACCACCACATTCATATTTTTCCGCTGTATTTGATCCATCCTTCAATGCCACTGAGACACTTGTCAGGAGCAGTGGGTGCCACAGTGCAGCGCCCAGGGACTCATCTCCAGATCTTGAGCTTGTCTTGGTCAGGACTACCTTAGCTGGAGGATTGTACCTATGGCGCATGTTTTGGGTTGAAGTTTTGCGTAAAAGAAGTGAGAAGTGCCCGGAGAAAATCCACCCAGACACAGGGCGAAACATGCAAACTTCACACAGAAAGGACGAGGCGACACGGGAATGAAATCCAGAAATTTCTTGCTAACCACCGCCAATCTTCTGGTGGTTGGTAGGGGACCTAACCTCTAAAGCACTACCACCAGCTGTAATATTTGGATACAAATATAACTGAGAATATGTATGAACTGAAGTGTTTGTGTTATAACCCATGTGTTAGACCATGAGTACTTTTCTTCCTGTATGTCACATAGGTTTAAACCGTCCTCTGCTCACCTCTGGTCCCACTCTTTGGATGATTCTCAGTTTCTTGGAGATCGGAGCTCTGGAGGTGTCTTCAGATGGAACCTCTGCCTCAGTCACAACAGTCGAGCTCTCCTCTTCCTCTCTGGGCCGTTTGGACATCGCAGAGGTGCCCGGGGTAGCAGAGACTGACAAATAAAAGCAATGGTTTATGATGCTGAAGAAACATAGAAACAAGAAGACATAGAAAGCTTTTTTCTGGTTTTAGTAATAACCCAATAATTTGACTTGATTTCTGATCTGTTTATCTAATTAGTCTTATCTGCTGTTTTATTCTCCATGATGTAAATGTATCCTGGTATTTCAATGTAGTAAGAAGCAGATTTTCATTATGATCATTAAGTAATTTAAGTATTTTATGAGAACTGGAACCTCAAATGAAGGTCAACTACTCAAACATGCACGTATCAATCACATTACAACTTTCAGCCAATGACAAGTGAACAATACAACACAAGACAGATATTACTGCTTTGCCTAGAATGCTCCACAGTTGGTGCAATTCGCTTGTCTCCATGGAGATGAGTTTAATGCCATTCTTCCAAGTTACAGGTGACATCTCACAGTAAGAATGCACGTTTTTCAAGGCCTAGGCCATACTGCGGAATATTCAAGGCAAAGCAATTACATCTTCATGGAGACAAGCAGGTTGCTGACCCCCACCAAAAAAGTTACACAGCGCATCTTTAACAACCTGTTGAAGTAACTGACAAAATATTTGCTCACCTGTCCCAAACACAGAGGAGGAGGAGGTGGAGGATGTTGAGGGCCACTCCACCTGGTTGCTAGGCGTCGTTTCAAACACCAGAGGAGGAGGATCCTGATTGGCCGGCTCTGAATGGGTCACGCTCTGTTGTTGCGTTGGTTGGACGAATGCGGTGGCCTGCGTCTGGACCTGCTGCACTGTTAGCATGGGGCTAGCTAACGTGGTCTGGACATTAGGGCTAGCAGAGCGCACAGAGCCGCTAGCGCTGCCGTACACCGTCACATGCTCAACTGGAGGGGCTTCTGTTGACTGCATTGCTATAGGGAAAAAAAGCAAATGTTTATTTTAAAGCAATTAAGTTGTAATGAGGTGGTCAAAATTCAGCCACATTTTTTCTAATATTTGTTTGCCCTTTGGCATTACAATACTTTGCATTGCAGTGTATATGGTTACATTACTCATATACACTGCAATGCAAAGTATTGTATGTATTTAATTGACCTGCCTAGATATCAATCAATACTAATCGATCAATTCAAGTATTACTATTGAAAAAAGCAACCAAATAAAATACATTTGAACCTTTCCTAAATTGTTTTATGGTCTCAATCTATAATAGGCTCACAGCAGTATGCTAGATAGCATTAGCTTTGAGACACAGTGAGCTAAGTTTTATTAAAAGCATAAAATATATAATAAATAAACTCTTAAAATTGATTAATGTAAAGACTACCCCATTGTTTTTATATGTAGATTATTTCAATCTGTAGTGTTATTTTAATATTTGTGTCTCAGTGCTATTGCTAATTTTGAGGCATGACAAACACCTGCCTTCCTAAACACAGAAGTGTCCTCCGGTGAAGTTTTCAGATCATTTGTTTAGTCTTTAACATGTTGTCAGAGACATGCACCCTCAAATCACTGTCCACTCTCTTATGTTTAAACATTTATTAATTTTCAACTCAGGAAAAACCGCAAGAGATAGAATTCGACAGGTAACGGTAACAGTGAGGTTGCCAGGCGGTGTTGCGCACAGAGCCTACAGAACTTGTCTTGTCTTTAAATATTTATACATTTTTACATGACTCAGCAAAAACCTCAGAGATAGAATTGGACAGGAAGTAGTAACGGTAACAGTGAGGTTGCCAGGCGGTGTTGCGCACAGAGCCTACAGAACTTGCATGGTGATATAACCAAAACTACTATTATTTTGTATTGAAATGTACATTCTATTGCATAAATATAAGTATTCAGGCATTAGGTTTTTCTTCCTGATTTGAAGGATTTGGCATGACAGCAGTCCTTTGTTGTTATAGCAATTGAAATTAAACTATTATATTCTGAATGGGGAAAGGTGCTGACAAACTTCAAATCAGGGACATTCACCTGAAACCCATGAATAGTATCAAATTTCAAAAATAAAAATTTTAGTATCAGGACAACTCTTACTTGCAAGGCTATTCAGTCAGAGTTAACTTACCTTCTTGCGTCTCCACCTGTGTAGTGGGCATGACGGTGGCAGTGGGTGTAGGGGTGGGCACTGGGGCGGGGGTGATCATGGGTCTGATACTGGCCCTGGGTGTGGCCTTGTTGCCGGGGATGGCCGTCTGTTTACTGGCTGAAGCCACAGGAGTCGGCTTGATGTTTGCGGTTGGAGGCTCAGAGGTGGAGGCACTGATAAAACATACGGTAACTGAATTGTAAGAAGTCAATATCAACAAAAGGTAAAAAGACATTTTTTGAGCCACTACCAAGTGAATAACAATAATGAAACAGGTGGCACTCGATATGAAAAGAGCCACTGCCCTCGATGAAGATATCATTTCAGATTTTTAACCATTATACAAAGGAGTTCTGAACAATTAAACATGTCAGTGAAGTGAACCTGTCACACGCACCTGCCCCTGTCTGCAGCTGGAGTGGTCTTGAGACTGATCTGTCTTTGTTCGGTGCTCCTCTGCTGCTCCTGCGTCTAAAAAATACGATTGCATTGGTTAACATTATGAGGTTTCAATTATAATTTCAATGAATACTCTTACAATCTTCAATTAAAAAAATGTTGTAAAAGAAAAAAAAAAAACTTCAGTTGAGAACCTGTGCTCTCATTCTGCCCCTCAAAACCTGGAGCAAAGACCCTTTTCTATTCTACATTGGAATAGGCAAGTTTTTGATAATAATTACTATAGTAATAATAGATTACAGTAAAAAATGCATGTTACACCATTGATCATATTGGTCCAGCCCTTCACCACACGCCTGGATTCGATACCTTGGGGAAAAATAATTGCCCACCCCTGCAATAGACGTTATTGTTTTAAATAATTGTCATTTAATTATAAGCCAAATAATCAAAAATATATATTTTTTACCACAGTCTTAGCATATTCTTAGCATGTTGAAAAAGCCCCTCCTTCCCTCAGCCTGTACCTTGCTGGCCCCAGCCTCAGCCGGCTCGTCCCTCTGGCCCTGCATATATTAGATCTATACTTTCTCTACACACTTATTTTAATGTAACTGTTTGAATAACAAAAGCAGTCCTAGTATCTCAGTATGTAGAAAACCCCCCTCAGTCCCTCCGTCGCCCCCGTCCTGTACCTTGCTGGGCCCCGCCTCGGCCGGCTCGTCCCTCTGGTCTCTGCTCTCCTGGTGTCCGCGCAGGTCCCTCAGCTCTCGCTCCTGTCGGCTCAGACGACCTTCATACTGGGACTTCAGAGCGCTCACTCGCACCTCCAGCTCCTCGCGCTGCTGCTTTAGCTCCTCATTCTCCTTCTGCATCTGGTCCTTGTTTCCTTCAATGAGAGAGTGAAAGAAAGTTGATTAGATTGGTATGACATTGGGTATGTTTACATGCACAACAAAACTCTGGTCATCCTCTGATTTCTGTAGTTATCCGATTATAGAAAGGTTTTCAAAAAGGGCAAACTAATGTGGCAAAGACAACGGAAAAATATTCAAGATTGGAAGCCATTTTAAAATTAATTGTACTTTGTCTTCCAAATGCAACCATTTATTAACTACCACACGTCACACACATGCCCAGTAAAGAAAATGCAAAATTATAAATGTTGTGGTATAATATTAGTAAATGTATGTATGGAAAATTATCAGTGCATCCCTAAAGGTAAGCTGCTATTACAGCCACAGCTGCCCTGTGGTAGACTGATGGAAGCGAGGCTGCCAATCTGTGCACGTCACCCCTTCAACCATCACCAACAATCAACCCACATTGCGTTGCACGAATGTGGCATAAGTGTCTTGCCTAAGGACACAATGACACTATGCACTAGAACCACTGTTGCTTCACAGTGGAACCTGGTATTCCCAGCCTCCAAGTGCTAACCAGGCCCAACTTTGCTTAGCTTCCAAGATCAGATGAGATCTGGCCTTGACATTATATATGTTTGGAGTTGTACCCATGAGCTGGCTGATCTTCTGTTTGGCGAAGAACAGAGCCTTCTTCATTTTCTCCTCTTTGTCGACCGTCTGTTGCCTCTGAGTTTCTTCTTGCGTGTTTTTCATCTGCAGCTCCTGCCTCAGTCTGCTCAGCTCCGCCTGCAGTCTGTTCGTCTGCTCCTGGCAACTGCGCAGATCTGTGTCTCGATCAGTAGCAACCTGGATGAAAAAAAAGCAACATCTCATTTGTACTACACATTTATGTTCAAATAAATCAAAAATGTTTCAATTGTGATTTTACAGAAAATAAATAAAACAATAAAGCTGATTTATAACTATACATTTACATGAGGTAAGCGTTTGCTAGATTGTTTATATTTTTGTAGGGCTTGGCAAAGAAAATAATTAGTGTTTTTCTTGTTTTTAAAATTAAATTTGATTTTTTTTTCCTAATAATGGCAAATAATGATTGACATAAACCTGACTTCTCTATAGTCTGAACCCTGCTCCAAACAACTGCTTTTATTGACAAGGGGTTGACTGTAGACCTCTTGACCATTTGAAACCTCTGATTTCGATTCAATTAGATTAATCAAATGCACATGGCACAGAAATTACCTTTATTTTAGAAAGCACAAAATAATTTTTACCTTGTTGCTTTTCTCCACTTGTGCCTCCAGCTCTTTCACCTTTGCCTCTGCTTGGGTCAAAGAGTCTTTGAGAGCCTGTATTTCCTGAGCAGAGGCCTGACGAGTCTCCTCATTCTGGGACGGTCCTGCTGCTACTTCTGCCACAAGCTAAAACAAAACTCAACATATAAAAACTTTTCACATACTTTGTGCAAAACTCAATTCAAAAGCTCTGTTATCTTATCAGATTATTGAAATAGCATATAAACGGCAAAATCTGATGTCGGTAATGTGATTTCCTTCATATTGTTCACACGTGTGCAAGTGATAATGAGCAAAATACATCAAAAAAGGCAAAGACAAATATTAAAGAAGCACTGAGTAACTTTTCTTTCAAAACACCCAGCACCTGCTTGTCTCCATTTAGATGTTTTTGCTTTGTCTGGAATATTCTGTCTTGCAAGTTGCCATAGACTTTTTCCCCTCAAATAAACCTTGTACATTCTGTGAGCTGGGTCACCTCTCCACAGATCTGACGTGCAACTTGCAAGTCTCCATGGAGATAGATAAGTATAAGGCCGTACTGTGGAACATTTCAGACAAAGTAATGGATATTTCTATGGAGACAAGCAGATGATGAACCCTGATACCAGATATAATCTACACCAATAATCAAATCTAATTATTGGGAAATCTGATTACTCCACATATCTGATTTGTCTTGCCATGTAAATTAGGGATGGGTATTTTAGTACATCATATATATACAGGGTCCAGGAGACAATAAGTATCCCGTACCTCAATAAAATACATGACCAGATACATAGATATGCCCTTAACATAATAAAATAAATAAAATAATAAGAATAAAATAATCAATCATCAATAAGTCACGTTCTTAGCAAAACAGATTCAGTTTTACAGCAGTACTTAGCAGGTTAATAATTAATGCATTTTACAGTGAATTTATATTGTTTATATTGATATTTTGAGCACAGCCTTGATGCAAATGTATCTATTGACAGTGTATTACCTTTTCATGCGTCACCTTCAGTTCATCGTATTGAGTTTTGTAGCGGCGTCCGATCTTCTTGACCTGCATGATGGTCTTCGCCTTCTCCAGTAGGTCTTGACTTTTGGCCTCCACCTCGGCCTTCAAATTATTCCTCTCCTCGGTCACTTTAGACAAAGATTCACGGCAAGCCTGTACCTGACCCTTCAGTGCTGTGTTCATATTATTGGCCCTTAAAAATAAAACAACAGACAATCGATAAATCACATCACAACAAGAAATGCTTAATATAATGTAGGTGAAATGACTAACTTGGCGCCCTCTTCTGTTAGCTGCTGGATGCGCTTGAGGTGGGCTTCTCTTTCACTTGTCAAACGTTTGTACTCCTCTGGATCTGAATCTTTCTGCTGGGCCACCAAGTGCTGCAATAAAAGAAGAAGAAGCAGGTTAAAGAAGACATATTATGCTTTTATTGGTAGCAATTAGTATTTAACTATAAAACTTCTATCTTTTACAGTTTACGGTTTCACTGTAAACTGCAATACTGATCTAAAATTGCTTAATATGAGAATGGAGTCCACCGACTTCCTCTTCAAAACTGCAAAACTGAGACGCCCCACCTCTTCATAGTGGCAGTTTACAGTAGCGAGCAGCAGATTTTTATTTACATGTTTTTACTGTTGAAAAATGGCTGTGACATTTTTGAAACCTACATGTACGATTTTTTTTTTTATTGTACCAAGTTGTGAACTTGGTGGAGATGGGGGATAAGTGAAAAAAGTATTGAATGCAAGGCAATACAAGATTAGTCAAACATTCACGAATCAACGGAAAAATAATGATGCGGGAACACCACTGTAAGGCTAATCAAACAATCCTCCAAAAAAGTAAAACTAAGTGTGAAGTGGCTTTAATATCTGGTCAATTATGTCACATTAACTTTACTTTATTATTCAGAGAGTTTGATTTCATAAACCTGGTCACATATAGAGGCAGTGACTTAAGGATTTCACTGTTTTCTTATTGTGACATTTCCA
Organism: Periophthalmodon schlosseri; assembly: GCA_000787095.1. Lineage (NCBI taxonomy): Eukaryota > Metazoa > Chordata > Actinopteri > Gobiiformes > Gobiidae > Periophthalmodon > Periophthalmodon schlosseri. The sequence goes on from KN485906.1 coordinate 32,023, forward strand.
TTCCATGATGAAGTTTAAAATGGATGCCACAAACCTCGGTTCGAGCTTTCCATCGTTTTATTTCGTCCTCCAGGATTTTCTTCTCGGTCTGAAGCATCCCGCTTTGCTCACTCAGTTCAGAGTTGGCCATCTGCAGAGGCATGATATCCGACTCCAACTTTTGCACCTGGAACAAGACAAAATAAACCAGCACATCTGAATAAAAGTCGACTTGCCAATATATAAAAGTGTTGTGTTTGTTTTTTTTACACTACCTTTGCTTGGGTTTGCTGCAGGGTTTGCTGAATCTTGTCCTTTTCTTCTCTCAGCATCTTGTTGGTCTCCATCAGGATGCTCATGGTTTCAGTCTTCTTCATCAGTTCATCGTGTTGAGCTAAAGTCTTCGCCGTTACCTGGGACAAGTCAAAATGAAACACACATCACAAGACTATACAGGACACAATACTGGGTAAATTATGATTATTTCCATCTTCACGTGTAATCTGATCTATATTAGATGCAGATTGATTGAGAATTGATAAGAAAAAATATCCAAGACTTTTTTTTTTAATCTAGCGAGATGTTGTGATGGAGATGGTGCAAATATATATAGATATATCAGGTCTATTTGGCGGGCTTGAAGTTCCAGCATTGGAAAAAACACATTAGTCAATCTTTATCTTGCGTCATCCGTAATTCCCAGTGATTACGCATTAGAATAAAACAAACCTGCATCCTCTCTCTGTTTGCGCTCAGACTGTCTTGCACCTCCTTCAGTTCTCTCTCCAGATGCTCCACTCTGAGTTGGTAACGCAGACACTCTCCTTGTGCCACCTCAAAACGGGACTCTGCGATTTCTTTTTCCCGTCTTACAAAGCTGCAAAAATTCACAAAAATAATGAAACTATGAACAACGGTGCAAGGTGTAAATAGGTCAGTTTGTTGATTGATAGATACTAATGTTGTAACAGTACTGAAATCTAGTTTAAAGTTTTTAGTACTAAGGAAAATGCTTGATATTCTACAGATTTCAAAAGCACAATGATAATTAATTACCCTCTTTTTACAAATAAGGCATTAGTCATTTTTAAGACATAGTGGTTTCTTTGATCATGTGGTTTTATACTAGTTTTCATAAAGATCCAAAACCAATCTCAAATTATTCAGGAAACGTCCAACTATGTCCTACAATGTTTTTTTCAGTATTAATACCTGCACAAATGAGTATCTAGTGGTACGACTCAATACATACTGAACAAACGGTTTATTAAGAATGATTCAGGCTTAGTAACTACTCAATAACCTAACCTTAACTCCAAAGCCCTAACTTAAGTCTCTGTTCACGTTTTATTAAGGTTGATTAAGGTGACATTAGTATAAACTGGTACCCATCTGGTTTAAGGACTGGTTTAAGTATCAAGTAGGATCTGTAAATATTAACCAACAACAAAATTTCTGCCCAGTCTTACCTGAGGATCTCGAGTACTTGCTCTTGAGACTTGCCCTCGTCGGCTAAAGAGACATTAAGAGAACTGTCACTAGAGGCCTTCTGCAGATTTTCAGCCATTTTCCTGCTCATCGTTTGGATCTGTTCATGTAACAATGTGTTCTGTTTCTGAAGCTCTTCACCACGGCTCTCCACTTTGGACATCTCCTCCTGTGGAATAAAAACAAAAATATCCAATATTAACCAATAAAAGTTGACCAGTTTATTACATTGTGCTTAACTTTGGGATGTAAGATTTCCATAATTATTGGACAGTCTTGTTTGGCCCAGGGTGAGGAAGTTTCCATGTTGCAACGCCAAATACAAGAACAGTAGTAGAAAAGAATTGCTGATTTGTGAAATCCTAAATTAGCTTTCATATACTGTTTAATACACTGACAAACCTACATTATGTTATGTGATCAATTTGTATTAAATAAAAGGAAATGTACATATTGTTTTGTTTTTGCTGTAAAAGGTGAGAAAAATCTTTTGGAGAATATACTGGATTTAAGTCAGACATTTTTGCATCTTAAATCATTCTTTTATCTTAAATGTTATAGTTAAGTGACATTTAAAAATCCTATATTATGCAAAATTGACTCTTTTGAGCTTTAAGCCATGTTAAAACGTTGTTACCTCATCAAAAACATACCTGGAGTTGTGTTTTGTACTTGTGATGTCATTAAGAGGTAGTTTTCAAGTTAACTGCTACCGTTTACCTTTAGTACAGTAGAGATGGGCAATTTTGAGAGCTGAAATGATCCAAATGATTCTAGTGAAGGTGTCTGGAGTTTAAAAACACAGTGGAGCACTTCCTGTATTACGACGTGACCTCGCAAGGTGGAACAGATTGTTTTCTGTTTGAGAAAATAACTCAACCTAGATATGCAGGGCTTGTGTATTAAATGTGTGAATGAAACAACAAAACTCCAGGGATGTTTTTGATGAGGAAACAACATTATAACACAGATCAGAAAATTGCGTAATATTTGTCCTTTAAATCATTAAATCATAGTCTAAATCCTAGCATCCCTGGTATACCCACATCTAAAAATTTACTTCACATAATTAACAGTAAAATAGTAAAACTAATGAGAAATACAAAGGAAAAGCCAATCCTTGTCGCTAACCTTGAGCATCTTCTCCTGCTCCTCCCAGGACACCCGTGCCTCCAGCAGCTCCGCACTGACCCTCTGCAGTCTCTCGTCGAGCTGGTGTCTGAGCTCCAGAGTCTGCACGGTCTGGGCCTTCGCTGCCTGAAGAGCCTCCACGTCCGCAGCATGGAGCATCATCTCACGCTCATATTTGTCCTGTGCTTCTGCAGCCAGTTTAGCCTTCAGGAGGATGTCACAAACAAATGAGTGCATTTAAAAAAGGGCTATAGCATTTTTTCCCATGTAATAATTCCATTTTATTTTCAATTCAATAACACATTATTTGTCTCCAAAGTGGACAATTCAAAATATCAGCAGATACTTAAATCCATACTATTGAAATCAGTATTGGAATTGAAAAAGTGTATCCCTACGCTCACATAGATGCATTAGCCAGAACGATGTTAAAAAGTAAACAAAAGAGCCATGGAACAACCTGATAAACTGTTGGGTCACTACTGGTGAATAGTATTTATCGCTCTATAGTGTCAGAATACTTTTGAATAAAGGCTAACTTTAGCATTCAGCAATTCAGTTTAAAATCTCTTAAAATCAGCTTAGGCCAACTGAAAATTCAGATGTGAGACATCACAATCTCGATCTCTGTAGGTACACAAATGAGTCCATGCTGCACTTGAAGAATGCCAAGCCTTGAGACGCCCTGAAATTATAGGGTTCTCAACCTTAACAATGATTGTTTTATTTTACTAAACTATATCTTACCTGTTCGCGGTTGTCTTGTAGAGCCTGTTGCTGCTGGGCTTCTAGAACAGCCACTTTCTGAAGGGCCTCCTGGTGGTCAGCCTGTGCACTGCTTAGATCTCTCTTAAGAACGTTTGTCTGAAATGACAAATATGTTTACTCACTCAATAGCAAGTCCTCAAGATTCATTTGAGTAAGTTATGACTAATTTGGATAAATTGGTCCCAGTTTGTCCCATTCTTGATAAGGTGTATGTGTAAGTGTGAACACTTCTTCTACTGTTAAAAACAGGGATTGTTCAAGTAGGTTTTTTTTGCAGCATACAAACCTGCTCCTCTAGGGCCTCCACTGCAGCCCTCTTCTGCTCCTCCAGGCTCTGCTTCTCTCTCTGGGCCTCAGCCAGTTTCTCCTCCAGTTTGTGATACTGCTCCTGAGCCTCCTTCATACGAGTTTCAATAGAGGATCGGGCCTGTTCAGTCACCTGTACAGTCCAAAAATTTAGATTAGATTAAATTTAAAAGTATAGTGCAACAAAATGCAGTGTAGCATCAAACCAACAATACAATGAAAAATGTGCTTTTTTTTTAGATGGACAGTTATTTACATATTACAGTAATATATACTATGTAACAGGACACGTCCAATATAGAATTACAAGTTGTACAATATAGTTAAAAAGGTGCACTAGGTAACTTTTCAGGTGGAGGGGGTGGATTACAGTATGGCATTAAACTTATTGATCTTGCATTTACTCAATTACAGGTGTTTTTATTTCCCAAAAAATATCAGGTGGCACAACTGCTCGTCTCCATGGAGATAGACAAGTTAAATACCAGACTGTGAAGCATTCCAGGCCAGTACCAACATCTCCATGAAGACAAGAGCTGGCATTTTTGGGATAATGTTGTCCCTACCTGCTTCTCTCGGTCTATGGACTCCTCCAGACTCTGGGCCATGGTCCTGTACATTTCCATGGAGGCAGTGACAGTCTTAAGATTCTCTGACAGTTCATCTGCTCTGGTCTCAGCCAAACGAAGGCGACCCTGCAAGTCCTCCTGGTTCTGGTCCAACACAGGTAAGCCTATGGACAGTAAGAAATATGGGAATAAGACAGGGCTGTGTAAGTAATAAAATTTAAAAAATAAATAAAAAAATCGAGATCTGATCATTTTAAATCATCAATGATCAGAGTTTTTCTAAATTCCATGAGTGCCTCTGACTTGCCTTAGATCAGCTTGGGGATTTTACGGGCGTGTTCACAATTCACACTGGTTTGGTCTTGGTTTGAGCACAGTTTGGTCCTGATGTAGACTTGGTTTGGTCCCATTATAGTGCTTGTTTAATCCTGTTCTAGTCCAGGTTTAGTTCCAGGTTTAGTCCAAGTTTAGTGCCAATTTTAGTCTACATGGTCAATCTTGGTGTTGGTGTTAAGAATCTAGAATTAAGAGTATTTTTTTACAATCTGCCTTGTTTTTACTCATGAAATTAAGACTGATATCAATTTGATTTTAATAAAAAACTAAAGTGGAAATTGCATTCCATCAAAATGAGGGAAAAAGTGATTAATGAAGTATTATTGCTATATCCCCAGCCCAAGGACAAAGGGGAAAACATTGCAACATTGTTTTGGAGGAAAGAAAATAACAAACCTCATTCAAATACCAGACACTAATAAAAGCTAACCAACATTTTATTGGATTCAACTTCATTCACAGTTTGTGGGCAAAATAAATTCACCTCAACAACACAAAAACAAGTCTAGAAAACTCCACTAAACTCCAAACTATCGGGCAATATGCTTTACTTTGACTTTGAAACATACATTCTACCCAACTTTTAAATCTTTAAAAAAATGTAAAAGACTGCACTGGTTAGTTTTATATCGTTTGCAGTAGTCCAAATGTATTCCTTACTTTCATAAAACATTCCTAGCATCCCCTTCATTCATCATCATGAGTTTCAAATAGGGCAGTGGAATTAATTTAATTATAACTGAGACTGAGTTTTAGTCATTGTTAATTGTCAATGATCAGTCTGGGTCTTTTTAATGGAGAGGTCAACAGCTAATCCTCTGTCTGTAAAAGCATGTGATTTGGGCTTCAGACTCTTATATTAATCCTCAGAGGTGTTGAAAGTTATACATGTACGTTTACTCACTTCGTATTGGTGTAGGTGGAGAGACCAGGCTGCGGCGGGCGTCTCCTCCCGCCTGGATCCTCAGGGTGTTCAGCTCCACCTCTGCTGCACTGAGCTGATCTTTGGTTTTCTGATGCAGAGTCACCTGTAACTCCAGCTGCCTCTTCGTCTCTAACAACTGAATCTGTGTAAAAATGATTTTGAGAAATTGTGATAAAGTTCATTCAGTGCAATGTTAAGGTTGTATATTTAGCAATGAGCTCCACACTTTCAGTCGCCATGTCAAACAACAAAAAACTGTTTTCAATAAAACCATTCCAAACTCATCATAGGATGTGTCCTCAATATATGACAGTAGAGCTGGGCAACTTTGACAAAAAAAAACCCTCAAAGCTTTTCTGATACTTTGTTAAAAATTATGATTGAGATATTATAAATGGACCAAATTAACTACAAAAGGACAGAAATAACACTTTGTTTGGGAGAATACACAAGACGTTTCAGTCAACTTTTAGGTAATTTTTAATAGTTATAATCATAGATATGCAAAATTTGAAGAAGAGTATATCTCCAAAACGACAATCACGGCATTATTTTGTTACGTCTCCAACATCTACATGCCAGCTCAAAGCAACTCAGTGTATTTCAAAACTACTACCTTTCACCAAGTGTCTTATGGAGTGAAGAATGTAAGTGGTTAAAAAACTCTTTTACAAATATACCTCTTGGTTTCTTGTCAGCAGGTGGCGCTGTTCCACTTCATTCTCCAGTTTTTTCTGCAGCTGTGAGATCTCACGCTCCTGTTTCTCGAGCTGACTGTTGAGACGCTGACGAGTGTCTGTCTCCGAGCGCTCAAGAGTGGCCTGCAAATATTACCAAACATTACCAAAGTTCAGCTAATTTTGTGAAGGTACTAAAATTTAAAACTTGATTTTGACACTAAGGAAGAGGCTTGATATTACTGTCTTTAAAACATGAAACTGTTTGCTGTGGTCCAATGTTACTCCTCACTTACCTTATGCATTTTGAGCATCCTCATTATCGTTACAGTAGTGCTAACAACTAGCATGCCCATTACACACTTCCTGATTCTCTGACATCAAAATGTTAGATGGATAATTAGATTTCGTTTCATTTATCGTTTATACCCCAATGTTAGGCTGCTGACAACGCGCAACGCCGCTCTTTATGAACATGAAGCCAAACCCAGTCGAGTTAATAACCTAGTCAAGTAACGTGTGGAGTTTTAGTGGCATTACAAGCGCGCCTCAGAGCTTCATGTGTTCACATAAGGTTGGGCACCGAAAAGCAGCGCAGGTGCCCACAACACGAGTCACAACTGCGCCCTGCACAAACGGACGGCACATACAACACTCACGTTTTAACACAGACCTCCACTTTGGGAACCAATGGCTTATACAATACAGCTGGGGCACCTGGGTAAGACTGGGGTTGCTCAAATACATGGACAAAAATATAATGGGGTAATTACAGCGTATATTTTACCTGTATGCTCTGCAGATTTGTGAGTAGTAGATTCTGGCTCTGTTGTTGACTCAAAACGGCCTCCTTTTCATGGGTGAGTCTAGACTCCAGCAGCTTGAGCATGTCTCTCTCTTTACGAAGACTTCCAACCTGCCCCTGGGAATAACCAGAGTCACAAAATCAGTTCTAAAATCAATGTGCACTTTCAAGCTCAGCCCAGGATATTCCACAATATGGCATCAGGCCAAGTTACAGGTCACGTGACTTCACAACATTGAATTGGCAGGAAGGTCAGAATTCTATGTTGGAATTTGCTGTTTAACTCCATTTGTTAACCTGGTTTATGATTAATATCTTGTAATTACTGGGCTGATCCACAGTGTCTTTTCTGTCAGCATGAATTAAAATAAGGGCCATACTTCTTCACAGTAGTTTCAGAAAGTGGTGCCATTATTCGACCCCAAAGAAATGATAGTTGTCAGTTAAAAGGACTTTAAGCCATAAGTTTAAAATGGGAAGTTTGTGGACCCAATACTTAAAAAACATTAAAAAAAAAAATAGGATACACAATTTTTTTTTGTTTTTTCAAAAACTGAAATTATGATATTATCAAATTCAAAAATATGAACACAATCTATTAGAACACCTGTAACTGAACAAATGTTAGACAAATGTTAGACAATGCCACATTTTGGAACATTACTGGCTATGAAATAGTTCCATTAAAGAAGCAGGCAGCAGACATTTCACCAGATAAGTTACGTAGTGCACCTTTAACATTTGTAAAATTATAGAAAAAATAGGTAAATATAACATACTTCAGACATGGCTAGTTTTTCCTTGGCAGCTTTCAGATCCTCATTGACAGTGTGGATGGTCTGTTCGTGCTTCTGAATCGCAGTGTTCATCTTCTGTTCCTTTTCTCTGAGGGAGGCGATCTCTTTACGATAGCCGTCAACGTTGTCCTGCAGCATCTCGTACCTGTACAAGTTTCAGTCGTTAGGTTATTCATTCAGGTTTAAATGATATACAAGGGATGAATGAAATTAAAACTCTTGTGATAACAGTTGAACTAACCAGTAAAATATATAAAAACAAATATATTAACAAAAAGAATATATAAAAATAAAATGGTTACTAGTTTAATGTGTGAAAACCCAGACAAAGCCACAGTATGTAACTTGTATGTAACTATAAAGACTTCCTTTTCCCCCCCATTTTGCTATGTTCATTACTCTCTGAGCAGGTTTACACCTCCATAAACCACTCGTCTATTTCTATTTCCTATCTATTTCCATGGAATCATGCAGGTGATGCGCTACCTCCAGAAAGTTACATACTATATCTTTAACAATAAATCAGGATCACAAAAGGGACAAATTAGCACTAAATTGAGAAGATGACCAAGACGAAGTTCTCAAATATTACCATAACTTTAAACGATATTTACTATATTTATTTTCTTGCTAAATAAAAACTACTGTTCCACTGTTGGCTGACGCAAACTACAACTTTATGGTGCACTGGGCAGCCCTATAATGTACCTTTTAGATGCGAATTCGAGCTGGGTGGAGATCTTGGCATTTGCAGAGCGGAGTTCAGAGATTTGTTCCTGGAGTTTCTCATTCTGCTCAGTCATCGATTTGTCACTTTCCAATCGCTCTTTCTTATAGTTGGTGAACACATCCTGCAACTGAAAAGAATCTGGTTATTTTTTGTTTACCTCACAATGTTAAAGGACCCATATTACACTATTTTCTGGTCTATGTTATAATGCTGTTTTCTCCTCAAAAAAAAAAAAAAAAAAATACCTGGAGTGTTTTGGCCGAGTTCTCAAAACAGAAAACACTCCACCTTGTGATGTCAGGACTGTCACTGCGTTTTTAAATTCCATACACCTTCACTAGAATCATTTGGATAATTTCAGGCCCCAAAAATTGCCAACCTCTACTGAACTAAAGGTAAAAGGTATCTTAACTTGAAAACTACCACGTCATGACATCACAAGGTGGAAAAGAGCATTTTGAGCTATGGAGATGTAGACAGACTAATAATGTTTTTGAGGTGGTGACAACATTATAACATGGCTTAAAGCTGACAAGGGTCAATTTCGCGTAATATAGGAACCTTAAACAGAAAATTTAAATTAAAGGTGCACCATGTAACTTTTCTTGTGGTGCTACTTGTCTCCGTGTAGATGTTAAGTTTTCCTAAAATGGTTCCTAGAGTATGGCATTAAACTTGGCCATCTACCTTGGAGACAAGCAGGAGACTGACCCTCACATAGTGCACCTTTAGGTATTTGGAGTAAACAAAGGCACAAAATAAGGCAATAGAGCAAGATGGGACTAAACCTGGGAAAACACTGCCATCTATAGGGACATAATGGAACTTACTTGTCTCAAAGCGGCCTTGGCCTCCAGAGCCTCTGCTGTGTCTGTTGCCATGGAAACCAGAGCAGTGGGTGTTCCCGTGGTGGGCGAAGTCGCGGGTGAACGTCTCACGGTCGCGGACAGAGCGGTCAGGTCCTCAGGCAGAGTACCTTTAAGATAAAGGACATGCTCGATCTGTCCTCATATACAGTATAATAAAACAGAGGCTTGATAGTATGTGTATGTGTATGTGTATGTGTATGTGTATGTGTATGTGTATGTGTATGTAGGGCTAGAGAGGATAATTCAGGATATCAGACAACCACAGCTAGATTAGATTTGTGATTTAGGTTTCAACAGTAGAATTTTGTTCATGTTAATGCTAAATATGTGAATTGCTAAAACTAATACAAGATGCATTTAAACAGCAATTTCAGTTTGATTTGATTTAGCCCTATGCAAGATTTTCAGAAGATAAGCAGGGTTGGGGCTGGATAGCACTTGGATGGGAGACCGATGGGAGACCGATGGGAGACCGATGGGAGGAAGCAGTGGCTCTAATGCAAACTGTTGTGTCCTTAACCCACATGTCCTAGTACAAATGCGGTGTGTGTGTGTGCGTGCGTGCGTGTGTGTGGTGCTTGGAGGAGCCGCTGGCGTAGATTGCCACCCTCACTTCGGTCGGTCTGCCGCAGGGCAGCTGTGGCTACAGTAATAGCTTACCACCACATAATGTGGAGAGAATAATGAGAATATTGTAAAGTATGAAATTGTAAAGCGACTTTGAGGGTCTGTAAATGTGCTATATAAGCCTACTGCATTATTGGTACCTTGTTGAGGGAAGCTGACCCCAGTGGCCTGAGCGAGCAGCACACGATACATGTCCCTTTGTCTCACTATGGACTCTGTCATCTTCAGCTGTTGACCCCTCTGCTCTTTCAAACTCTCCAACTCCGACTGCGCCTTCTCCAGACTCTGCTCCAGTTCAACTCGCCTGGGACAGTTTTTTTTGTTTAGAATATTTAGCAATTAAACTATTACATGCAAATGTATTAAAAAAGTTAAAAAAGGTACATTATGTAGCTTTTTGCTACTTGTTCTCTAGTTATGGCATTGCCTTGTCTGGAATGCTCCACACTATGGTATTAAGCTGATCCATCTTGCATTTATTCAATCACAGGAATTTACATTGCTAAAAAAAATACTTGGCCTAGTCATGCCACTTGCTTGTCTCCATGGAGTTAAGATACAGTTTAAGCGATACTGTGGAACATTCAAGATGAAATCTCCATGGACATAAGCAGGTCGTAAACGCTTCACCAGAAGAGTTACATAGTGCACCTTTAAAATCGTAAATTAAAGAGTAACATTTAAGTTACTCACTTGTGCCCGGTGGCTTCAAACTCTTCTTTCTCCTGGGCCTCCCCGAGCTCCCTGAGGGCCACTAGGAGGCGCTGGTTCTGCTTCTGTAGCTCCTCCACACTCCTGAAGGTCACCAGGTGCTGAGAGATGACATCAGACGTGCTGCTGACGTCGGCCGAGCTCACGTCCTCATCGTGAAGCACATGGTTCCCACGAGCCTCCTCCAGCTCGATCAGCAACACTCGCACCTGAGAGAAGAATATATGTGTTACAATAAATTTGAAAGAAAAACAGAAATGGGAACTATACAAAAATATACATCCCAAAAATCACAGCAAAGTTCTGCAAAACCTTCACAAACCTGCTGAGCCATATCCGACAGCTGCATTTCAGATCTTTGGCTTTCTCTTTCAAGAACCGAGGCGCGCTTGTTGGCTTCATCTGCCTCTTTTTGGAGACGATGTACCTCCTGAATAGAAAATCATTTAAAAATACATTAGCAAAAAACTAAACATCGAGTAGAAAGTTGGGCTGCAACTAAGTCAGTAATTATATTTTCAATTAGTCAACTTGTTTAGTTAATTTAGATTTGTTTAAAACACATTTTCAACCATATAAAGATTGCAATATGGCCACTGTAGGGTTCTAAATAGCAAATATTCACGAATAAAGTATTACTGATGAAACTCTAATTGTTTTTTTCTATTTAATTTAATCATGCTACAGTCTTTGTGATAAAATAAATCTTTTTGCATGTGTTTTAGGGTCTGTATAGTTCAGATAACTATTGTCAAATTACAATTAAGATTTTCATAGTCAACTAGTCACGATTAATTCATCATTGCAGCCCTAGTAGAGATTACATTTTCAGGTATTACTGTAAATAACTGGTAAAACTACACACCTTGATGGCTTGCTCTAGTTTGGCTGAGAGACTTGCCACAGACTTCTGCATGCGTTCGTGTTCGTCTCTTTGGCGTTTCAGAATCGGGGCCTTGGCTTCCACCTCCTGCACAATTTCATCCAGGTATTTGTTGACACGTTTGTTTTCCAGACGCTCCAACTGCAGCTGCTCCTGGCTCTCCACATATGCTGTATACAACTGAAATTACATAGACATGAATAAATGTCTCATCCCACCCCTAATATGTAAACGTGGTTGTTGAGTTATCAATTTCCACAAGAAGTGAGCTTAGGTCCACCAAAACAAAATTTTGACATGAGTAAATAAAATGAATGTATTTCATGTAATTATTTTTAATTATTAATATTTTGTTTTCCTTTGAGAAGAAGTGAGCTTAGGTCCACCAGAACAAAATTTAAATAATACATTCATTTTATTTAATTATTAATATTTTGTTTTCCTTTTGCACATGGCATTTGGAAATACAGCTGAGGCGTAACAGGTTAGACTACCAAGTCTACTAAAAATCTTGCCTAGTGATCCCCAGTTATAAAAGTTGATAATTTTACTTCCTGGTTGGACTTGAGCAGCAGATGTGACAGAGGCATTGATTTACATTGGCAGTATCCCACCAAGCAAAGTTATAATTACAGAAACACAAAACTCTGTCATATTCACTTTAACCCTTTCTGTCCAAGCCAAATGTTGCATCATCTTACACAAACTTAGTTTTTGTGGCATGAGATATTGTTCCATCCATCCCACATTAGATAATAACTTAAAAATGTTTACATTCAACATTATGAATTACCTCTGTCAGTTTCATTTTAGGCTTTATCTTTGAGACAGCGGCAGCAGTGGGGGACATAGTTGTCAGCTGTTCTTCAGTTAAGGAGGATGAGGCAACAGGACCTGTAAGAAATATTATGGTTATTATTACTTTTAGATTTATTAAAAGGAAACTAAAGACAACACATTTATGACAATATGAACCAACCTCTAAGATTAGAAGAAGCGAGTAGTTCGTTTGCATTGTCCAATTCCTTCTCAAGACTTTGAATCCTCTCCTTTAACTCGGCTGTAGCCTTATCTGTGCCTGCATTCATTTCCAGCACTTTTTCTTCCATGGCTTTGTTAGCTGTAATCAAGAGTCATACAAGTTTGTTAGACATTATGTAAACTGCAGAAGATGTATTAACAGTTCAAAAAAAGTATGCTCAATTGTAAGGCTAGGCGATATGGTGAAAAAAAATCTAAATGTTAAATATCCTGATTCACTACTTGTGTCTTTCACTGCAGTTGTCTGTTCAAGTACAGACACTTTTCCACTTTTCCTGTTGGTCAGCTTGCGTAAGGCTTTGTATGGGTGACTGCGGGTTTTAACCAATCACAGTGAAGTGTGAACAATAGAAAAATCTGGTATTCATTTTTTTACCATATCGCCCACTCCTATCCAAATTTTCAGATGAATTAGTCCCACCTTCTCCAGCATCTTTCAGGAGTTTATGCAGCTCCTCAACCGCCTGGTTCAACTCTTCACTTTTTGCCTCTGCATCTGCTGCTGCTCCCTGTAATACAATACCATTCATTTTTCACTTTAATAACTATTTATATAATCTACGTCAAAAACTAAAGATCTAAAAAAACTAAAACAAGTCAGTGATTTCTTTTTTTTTTTTTTTATTAGTCGACTAGTAAAACAAAAGAAAAAAATGTTTTGACATTTTAATTAAATTTTTATTTAAGTCCTTCTTATAAAAAAGGTCTTTCGGCATGTGTTTTAGAGTGTGTAAAGTCCAGTTAACGATTACAAAAAATTGAATATAAGGTCGACTAATCACAATTATTTTGATTAATCATACATTATTTTTATATTACGGCTGCAATGATTAATTACACGTACCTTGTACAAGTTAGCCAGTTTGATGTTAGCGTTAAGTTCATTTCTAAACCTCTCCTCGATCGCAGCTTGTTGCACTTTGGCCTAAAATAAAAACAAATAGCTTGACAACTCAACAGAGCATTAAAAATAAACTTGAAATTGTAAAAGATGATCCATTACAAAACCCCATACCTCTTTCAGTTTGTTGACCATTTCTTCACTTTGTTTCTGCAGATTTTCATTTGAAGTTTTGCAGCTGGTTAGTTGGTCGTGAAGCTTGTTCAGCTGCAATAATTGTATATTCCTATAAATGTGAACCAAAAGCAATCATATTTTTGTTTACATTATAATAAACATACCTCATCATCTTTATTCTCCAGGCAGCATTTTAGGTCCAGGATCTCGTTGCCCTTCTGTCTGGACAGGGACAGCAGCTCCTCAGTCTTGGCTTTAAGCTCATCATTCAGCCAAGAGATTTGTCCCTGTAGGAGCTCCTTCTCCTGATCCATACGCTTCTCTTTGTACTAGTATATTTAAAAAAAAAATCAAAATTATAAATAATAAAAGAAATGAATAAATAGGAGGTAAGTATTTGTATTTCAGTTTGAGCACTGTATGGCCTAGTTGTATGTAATCAGCATTCCTTTGACTTTCTTACTCCAAACATCTTAAATAAAAAATATGAACTGAACTCTGAGTCATTCGATTTTATTTATTTTTATTGGAATGACACTACCTGGACAAGCCAGCCCTTAACTTACCTTAATGTTAACTTCAGCTGCTTCAAGCTCATCAAGTTTCATCTGCAAAGTTAATTTAGATGTACCAGCTTCAACCAGCTTGTCATTTAGTTGCCTTAAATCATCTGATGAAAAAAAAACGAAACAATTAGGTTAGTTAAATAAAATCAACTTTTAAAATAAAAAAACTTCTGGGCGTATACCATTTAAATGCTCAACTTCCAATGACCGTCTTTCCAGTGTCCGGACAAGTTCTCGCTTTTCAGCCTCCAGCTCTTCTCTGGCTTTTGACAGCAGAACCTACATGAAAATAATCGTTTAAAACAAAAAGGTAAATATTAATAATAACATAGCGCTTTTCCACCTTCAAGGCACTCAAAGCACAGATATAGACAGCTAGACAGACACGCGTTATGTTAGTGTTACCTGGTCTGATGACAGCCTCTCCTTTGTGATCTCATGTTCTTTGTTTTTCAGTTTCTCAGTTTTAAATTCCTCCTCTGAATATAAAAAATATTAGTTAGTGAGTGACATGGAAAAGGCCATATTGTCCTGAATTGTGTAAACAGTAAAGTCTGTAATACCAAGTTTGGTGAATTGCTCTTGGAGCTTCAAATTCTCCTGAGACTTAGCCAAAAACTCTTCTTGACAGTGAGCAAGTTGTTGCAGTTTCTCAAAGAAATGTTGTTCTAATGTGAAAGAGAAAGACATATTTAAATTAAAACATGGATGTGGTGGACCTCTGGAGCTTTTATACGTTTTTATGTAAAATTATCACCTATGCTAATTTTGAGGACAAGCTAACGTTACAATTGTTTGTATCTCAAACGCACATAAAACCTATTGAGCCCGACAAAGTACTTAAGTAAAGTGAGATCGGGCACTTCAAACTGAGTAAATTCATTTTTTTAAACAAAACATGCGTTGTAATACAAGGATTTGGGTAACATTCATGCACTTATTCAAGAGCATGGTGAGCAAGTGGCTGAGTTTAGCAAAACTATCCAGCAGATTTTTAACATATTATCTTACCATTGTCCACTCTAAACTGCTCCTGTTGTGCCTTTAAAGAGTCTATTTCATATTGTTGGTCCAAGAGTATCTTCTCGAGTTTATTTATGATGTTTTTTGGTAGTTTTGCTATCTCCGCAGGTTCCAGCTCTTGCTGTAGCAGTGCCGCCATTTTTTCCCACAACAATTACGACGCATGCGCAATTTAACAGTTGAGGCTGTCAATTTCACCTAAGCATTGTGGGTAATGTAGTTTTGAAAGGTATCTGTAATATTCAAGATTCTTTTGACACAAATGTTTTATATATAGTCTATGGTTTAGACCTATGTAGATTGTTTGTATGTTTGTAGCATTTATAACCGCATCACGTGTATTTATTTGGTTATTTTGTTTTGCCTCACTCACTCATTGTAACCCCCCGTATCCATATTTATATTTTACGGCAATAAATCGTGCATAATAAAAAAAAAATCTAACTGTATCTATGCTTCTTTGCTTTGTTATTGTACAGCTAAGACATACTAGGCCAGCTACTTTGTATTGCGATAACAGCCCGACCGTCACACACAGTAGATGGCGCTGATGCTCTTCACTGGAACATAAAACAAAGCTGTTAAAAACTTGAAAAGCCAAGACTGGCAATAGGCTACGTACTAGATTCATGAAACATTACCGACTAGATTACTATTTGCCCTAAGGTACACGGATCTATATGAGTGTGTACGAGTCAGAGAGTGAACATTGTGGATTGCTCTTATTGTTTGATTGGATTTAATTGCATTGTATAATCTCTGTTTTTTGTAGTTTAATGTGTCTGTACATTGTCCCTTCAAATAAAGACAAAACTAAACTAAACTATAAGCAAAGAGAACCGTTATTTGTCCCACAATTCCTTCAACGTAGACCTATCCATGTAACTTAAGTATTTGAGTATAGTATTTGTTTATTTATTATTTTAATATTAATTATTTGTATTCAACATGGCCTGCAAATTTCTCTAAGCCTATTTTTGCATCCATCCCTTATCTTCTGTCAATAAAAAAAATATTTCAAATATATATCCATCCCTCTATAGCAGTGTCTTATGCTCAGATGGTATTTACTCCCTGTCTGAACCAGTTTTGAACGCTTTTATGAGTTATTAATATTTAACAAGAATGACGCTCCAGGCAGCGGGACTATTTCCTTACACCTATTGTCACGCCTAGATACACAAATGTACAGTAACCCATGGCAACCAAAGCTGAGATCTGAGTCAGCCATGTTGGGTCTGTCTATACTTGCCCCATAGAAACCCTCCAGTGTGGGCAAAAAACACCACTTTGGGATTTTGAAGTAGTTAAGCTATGACTCATGCAAAGAAGGGATTTCCTCTATCGGCTTTGGAAATCTTGGATACCTGAGTGAAAAGGTGGCTTCGGTGTGTAATACTGGTAGCATTCATTTAACTGATCTGTGTATTATATTGCCTATATCCTAATCCTTTAATCACCCTTTGAGTGCAGGGAAAGCCAAGCTTCATTCCTCATTCATCATAGTGTGTAGGTGGCTGTCACACACACACTCCTTTTGCATATTTTATGAGTGAACTTTGCCCCGGTTTCCGTACTTACTGCTCTCAAACAAACAACTTCCCAAAACCAATGACTTGTTGCATACTGTAGTCCATCAAATGTGCATTAACACATACTTACTTTTAGCTATGAGCAAAACTGTACTACTCATTTGTAATACTCATTTCCGTATACTTGATAATAGTAATTTAGCAAACGTCTCCTCCATGCATCATTGGTGATTTTTATTATTTTCGATGTTAGGTCATAGTTAGGCTGTGTAACACTTTTTGAAGTTCCTGCACATATATCACACATTAGACACTTATGAAACATGTTTCATAAGTGTTTTCTTTGGGGCACACAACTACACACAAGTGCGCTCTGACATTTTCAGTTTATTGGATTATTAATACAGACTATATATACCCCAAGGTTTGATATAATTGTAATTATTTTATGTAAATTTTTTATACATTTTTAAAGATGCACTATGCAACTTTTCTGGTCCGCTGCCTGTGTGTTCATGGAGATGTTATTGTTCATGGAGATGTTATTGTTCATGGAGATGTTATTGCTTTGTCTGGAAAGATCCACAGTGTGGCATTTAACTAAAAAAAAAAAAAATGCTTTTGGACTGAAATGGACTAGGGTCGTTTTCAAGGCCACCAAGTACATATCTATTTTTCTATTCTATCTTCTTTTCTGTTTTTATTTTTTTATATTTTTATATACATTTTATATTTGGAAATTGTACATAAACAGCAAGGTGTACTGTACACATCGGACCAGGATGTGTGTGGTTGAGTGGGTGTGAAGGGAAGGGTGTGTGGGTGTGTTTTGTTCTATAAAATTATTTTGTGTTTTCTCACTTATGTGGCAAGTCGGCATTTAAAAAAATCATTATTAAAAACTAATCAAAAAAAAAAAATATATATATAT
>KN485908.1:0-12846 GCA_000787095.1 Periophthalmodon schlosseri
GTCTTCGCTCCTACAACGTTTTGTCCACTTTTTCTTTTGCTGTAGTTGATTTTGTGAATGTTTTTTTTGGTTTTTGTTTCGTTAAGAGTTCAAAATGATCACGTTACCCGACAAATGGTAGTGTCACCTGTTTCAAGCCAAAACTTCAAGACTTTCATCTCTGACTTTTGGGGATGTTCTGATCACGAGTAACTTGCTCTGGAGTAAAACAGTACGACCACCCACCCTGCTCTCTCCTAATCAGTACTAGTAATAAATACTTACAGACAGATCTTTAAGCATTTTTGTATAAGATATAGTCATGTGTGGTGACTAAACTAAAGTGTGGTCCCATTACATAACACATGTTTACCTCTCTTCTGATGTTATTGTCTACAAGCAATGGTGTCCCTGTCTTCTTTCTCTCTCAGCTCTATGGCTAAATCACATTAATCAAAGTCACCCCTCGTCTCTCTCTCTCTCTTTCTCTCTTTCCTCCTCTCCTCTTTCTCTATCCCTCGCTCGCACACGCTCTTTGGCTCTTTGGTCCATAACAGCTTTTCCTTTCAGCCTCCTCCAAAAACACGGCGCCTCTCCAGAGCTCTCCAAAAGTGGCACATTTTTGGGCCCGGTCCCGCGGCTCAGACATGGGACAGACACAGAGAGGAGGGGAGGGGCCAGTCGTCAAGGCCAGTCGTCAAGGCATATAAGGCGTAGTCAAGGAATTTATTTACTTAAATTTTTTGGTTTTGTTTTTTGTTTTGGGTGTTTTTGTGCAGTACCAGTTGTTGTGGTGCGGCTGTACCATAGACTGTACATATAAATGGACATAGCTAAGCTGCTAGCCCAAACAGGAAGTGAGCATGGGCGCGCTTCCGGATCCATCGACTCTGGCTCCAATTCACTTTGTATTGGAAAAACTGTGGCCCCTCTCTCTGTAAGTGCTGCTGTCAGACTCGTCATTTTGGTCTTAAAATGTTTGCATTAAGCCGCTCTGTCCGTAAATCAAGACATGAACATTAACAGCAGATAAATCAGCAGCCTTCGTTCCCCCAAGGTCGCTCACGCTAGCGTTAACAACCTCGCTTTGGATTGGCTCTTTGGTTGCTATGATGCTCGTGGACGGAATTCCTATGGAACTCGGCGCCACATTGGCCCCTATAACTGCTCCAGCCTCGATGAGCTTCATTTGACTGGAGCCGAACGCTGTGGGTGACGTCACTTTCACTTAGTCCACTTCTTTATACAGTCTATGACTAGACACAGACTGGGTCCATAAAGTGTCACTATCAATGGATTTTGTTTTTGTTTATTTCACATAAATTCACCCGTTGCATTAATAGACGTCATAATATTAAGCTTATCGTTTATAACTGAGAGAATTTGCGATCATCTGACCTGTATCAGTATGAAACAAAAACTGACACAAAGATCAACGTCATCTTTGTCAGCACAAATGGGTGACTGTGGCAAAGCAGTTGGCGCATTCGCCCATAAGCCAAAAGGTTTGATGTTCGGAGAGGCCTTCAGACCAGCACAGTCCCTCACACCACATTTGACCAAGTTTTAATAAGTGAAAATACGTCTGCTTTCTGGAGCTGGTGCCAGGAGGTGATTCTACGGAGATAGAAAGGCCTTTTTTACCAAAAGTTACACAGTGGGGCTTTAAACACACATTGTCCCAGATAAAGAGCTGGGGTGTCTACTATAGTGGTGCAAGCTCGTCTTTCAGTGTTGAATAATGAGGTGGTAAACAGAAATTGACAAAGTTTTAATAAGTCAAATATGTCTGCGTGGCGTCTGCTCAAAGTAATTTCACTTACTCCACCCATGCTACACATCCGAAACCCTCCACCAGAGCAGTGTTTGGTCTCATAGGTGGCGCCGTGTCCCTGATGTTAGCAAACTCCACCCCACCTTCCCCTGCTCCACCCTGGACATATCTGAGGAGCAACACCAGGCTCCCCTCCATAGACAGGCCACACGCGTCGAACCAGGGACAAAAGCTCATACCCGGTCCGCATTAGCATTAGCATTAGCATTCACACACACACTGCGCCGCTAAATGTACAATAAAAAGACTCGCGAGCACTCTCTCTCCTTTTTTCTTTCTACTGATTTTTTTTCTTTCCTTTTTTCCACTTAGCAGCTGCTCCGGTTTCCACGGCAACGCGCCGAACAATGCAGGTTTGGGGATAGTAAAGGAAGAAGGAGAGAGCGGTGCGTGTGGGTGGGACAAGAGAGGGTACAGGAGAAAAGAGGAGAGAGGGGGGAGCAGCCGCGGGCCAGTGGTTTGAGAAAAAAAAATAAAAATCATGGTTTATGATATAGTAAAAATGTAAAAATATATAGACAAAAATTTGATAGATATTTTAAATTCTGTTTTTGTTTTAATAAATTCTGTCTTTTTTCCCTTTTTTCATCACTTATTCTTTTAAAGGTGTGCCATGTAACTTTGCTGGTGGGTCTGGAGGTTCCGCAATATGGCATTAATCTTATCTGCCTGGCATGTGTTGGATTATGGGAGTTTCTTTTAATCAAAGAAAAAAAAAAAAATCATGTGTTGTTAATGTAAATGGGCTTGCTTCTCAACAGATCTGACCTGTAACTTGGCTTGTGTCGCCCGCTTCTCTCCGTGGAGACAGATAAGTTTAATGCCATACTGTGGAACATTCCAGGCAAAGCCATTACATCTCCATGGAGACGAGCAGTTGGCGAAGCTTGCCCCAGAAAAGTTACAGAATGCTTCATCTGACCCTCTCCTCTGCATCCTCTGCTCCATCTGACCCTCTCCTCTGCATCCTCTGCTCCATCTGACCCTCTCCTCTGCATCCTCTGCTCCATCTGACCTTCTCCTCTGCTGCATCTAACCTTCAGTTGGTAGAGTGTTTATCCACCGATCCAAAGGTTGGCAGTTCGAATCCCGCTTTCGACATAAACATCATCGGTCGAGCGGTCAGATCCACTGACCCACAGGTTGGCGGTGTGATTCCAGCTCCCACAGATGAATGCTGTCGCTGTGTCCTTGAGCGAAACACTTAGCCCTCCTCGCCCTCAGTGTCTGCGCACACTGGTGTATGAATGTGTGTGTGAATGGGTGAGTGGCTCCTTGATGTAAAGCGCACTGAAGGTGGAAAAGTGCTCTATATGTTCCAATAACTCGTCCAGGACTTGATCTGGACTGCACCTATAAACCTCTATGTCTATACACAGAGTGAACTGTGACCCAGCTGTGTGTAGGTCTTAACTCATTTACCACATACCCCCGAAGATTACATTTTGACATTTGAGGTTATTTTAAGCCCTAATGAATTTGAATGAACAGTGTGAACTTTTTTGTGTTAATGTTTATGAAGCATGTTTGATTATTCATACATGTCCTTTAATGATGTTTCATTAATGACCTGTGTATGACCTCTGTATGACCTCTGCATGATGGTGACATTTGATCATATTAGCAGGTGTATTGTGAATACTGAATTTAGCATAGATTTAATGACCAATTTTAATCAAGATTCAGTCATTTCGAATCGTCAGAATTACCGAGGTTTTTCAGAAATGTGACTATTTTTTGAGTTAAATAGCGATGTTTAAAAGTCCGTCTTGATTACGTTCATGAAATCAAGTAGTGAAAGCCATTTTGATTTTGGTTTTGAAAAAATCGGGATTGGAAAAACATCATAATTTATATTTTTGCCACATCACCCATCCCTATTTAAATCAGACCTATTCTGCAAAATGGACTTTTCAGAGCTTTTAACCACGTTACAGTTGTTGTTAAATGTTTGAGCCATCTTTAATAGTTATTTTGAAGACGCCATATTGCCGATCAACCCCTTACTTCGTTCTCCAATTTTATTTTCTTAACTGGTGATACACATAGGATTCTGCAACGTTGCATATTTAAAAAAAAACAAAAAACAAACTCGCTAGTGTGATGTGTAGCTCATCCATAGGAGGTGCTAACAGCTACATGGCTCTTTGTTGTGATGACGTTTACAGCCGATTTGTTTCTTTTATTAAGTTGTTTTATATGAATATTGTGATTTAAAATGTCCAAATTCTAACATAATGATCCGAGTGTCATAGATTATAACCATAGAGCAGACACAAGCACAATATGTCTGCTTTAAAATGTCATTATAAAAGACAAACACATAACGACAGTGAACATTTTAAGTCTATTTATTTTCAAAATGAGGTATTTCAAAGTGCTATAAGTTGCAGCACTAAATGTACATATTTAAAAAAATGAAAAAGAAAAAAACATCTTATATCTGTATACCCAGTCTGTATGCACCCGATACTTACACATATGAACAGAGGAGTGTCTAAAGCCAGGGCCATGAACTGTACAAACCAAGCACACTGGCAGAGACAAGTGATATCTACCCGGAACTCATTTTCATACGAAAATATAAGTATCAAATTTAGTATGCATCACACTAAAAGCATAATGGTGTAGAATTAGTAATATGGTACAATACAAAGAAATAGGAGGAGGAACATACCATGATAATAAACATATCCGTATATTACAAAGTTATCGCAACTCTCAGAAAATCGAGGCTTACAGTACTTTAAAGGTATATAAACTTCCAGTCTAGTTATTGGCAGCTTAAAGAAGACGTATTAAAAAAAAAAATGATCAAAACATTTTACAAAACAAGGCAGGTCTGAGTGGAGTTGGTTTAAAGGCCTTATATTACACAAAATGAACTCTGTTATAATTTTATTACCTCCTCAAAAACATACCTGGAGTTGTGTTTTGTTTCATTCACACATGTTTGACTAACCCTTTATCATTAGTCTGTTTACATCTCCAAAGCTCAAAATGCTCTGTTTCACCTTGTGATGTCATGAAGTGGTAGTTTTCAAGTTAACAGCTCCTTTTACCTTTGCTTCCGTAGAGATTTGGAATTCCAGAGCTGAAATTGAAATCATTCTAGTGAACGTCTATGCAGTTTAAAAACACAGTGGAGCACTTCCTGTATTACCAATTGATGACATCACAGGGTAGAAGAGAGTGTTTTCAGCTTGAGAAAAGAACTCAGCCTAAATATGCAGGATTTGTGTGTTAAACATGTGTGAATGAAACAAAACACATCCTGGTATGATTTTGATGAGGAAACAACATTATACCATAGATCAGAGAACAGCGTAATATGGGCCCTTTAATGATATTTACAATAATGGTATTTACAAAAGTGTCGGTAAAAAGGTGCACAGTACAAACACGCCCACAGCACCGGAGTGAGGAGAGAGAGTGGCTATTCTAACCCAGAGAAGTGTACAAAAGTCTTCTGTATTTCATCATTAAAGGCGCTGTACCTGATTTTTTTCCCCATGTATTTGAGCAAAACGTGTCTTGCCCCAATACA
This sequence comes from Periophthalmodon schlosseri, assembly GCA_000787095.1. Lineage (NCBI taxonomy): Eukaryota > Metazoa > Chordata > Actinopteri > Gobiiformes > Gobiidae > Periophthalmodon > Periophthalmodon schlosseri. The sequence continues at coordinate 5,361 of KN485908.1, forward strand.
GACATATCATATAAGAAGCTCTTGAGGTCAAAATAAGTCAGCTGTGTACTGTCTGCATCGAATTATAAAGCGTTTTACTGTCCGATCATCAGGAAGTGCGCTGTTAGCATGCTAGCTGTAGTTAGCATTACCGTGACAGTCGTGAAAATTGCTTATAAACTCATCGCGGTGAATCATTAGGATGCTCGGAATGCATAAAGTAAGTGAGGAATAACTTTGGACCGCGGCAAACCGTTTAAAATGAACTAGTTCTGTTTTTCGCGTTTTTACGAAAATCAGGTACAGCGCCTTTGATGTATTTGCGCATTTATTACGTCATTTTCTTGCAGTGGTGAAGGCAAAGTAAGTGAACTCTCCAAGCAAAGTGCCCTATAACACCTTTTTAAAACTTTTCCCTGAATCCAGGCTGGTGTCACAGTGAATACAATAAAAAATCATTTTTAAAAAAACATCAAGATACGAAAAAATGATATCAGTTCAATGGAAGACTTCCGTAAAAAAAAAGTTTATATATATGTCGGCTGCTTCCGTTATTCTCCTCGATGTGTGGATTTGGGGAAAAAAACAGTAAAAAAACCCGAAACATTCTTAACGTCAACAAATGTGCAAAAAAAGTGTCTGCAGTGACAGTCCAATCGAGCCCCCCTTCGGACCCCGCCGCGGGCCCATATTTGCAGTCAATACGTGGGTAAGTCCTCTGAGAAATGTGAAACGTGAGCACTTGTAGATATACGAAGAAACAGCCGATTAGCGTAGCCGTTCAGCGTAGCCGTCATCGCTAACGCTAACAAAGCCATTGGCTGTATTGTCCATGCATCGATGTGGGAAAGTCCTCTGAGAAGTGTGAAACGTGAGCACTTGTAGATATATAAAAAAAATGGCCGATTAGCATAGCTGGCATTGCTAACGCTAAAAAGGCCATTGGTTGTATTGTCCATGCATTGATAAGTGACTTCTTTTGTTGTGTCCAAAATGAATCATTGTTATTTATGCAATGGTTTATGAAATGTATTTGTTTTTTTACCAACTTGGTCGAAAGCTAACTTGGTCAATAGATGATGAAGTTAAAAATGAAAAGGGAAATTTGTCTTCTACATTTGACCCATCCTTCAATGACCCAATTACATAATGCATACAAATATACTGATTATATTTGATTTGATATGGGACTTAGGGTTAGGAACTAGGGACAATCCCAAGGCTTCCTCTTCAAAGGCATCAAAACTATTAGAATTTCAATAAACGTTATATTAGTTTTTGGTTCGGCCGCACAATTTTTAAATGGAATTTTTCTGGGGAGTATTGCGATTGCATCCCAGAAATTTCACAATTCCGATATGGTTGCGTTACTGGACACATTCTTATACTCAAGATTTTCACTTTTTGATTTGATTTCCTACATTTTTTTTGTTTCACAATGTGGAATAGTCGTATTTTGGGCTTTGAACTTAAAGGTGGACACCAATACAAGTATAAAACAATGACTCATTTTGGACACAACTCCATATTTCAACACTCTGTATACATTCTACATTCTTTCGTGATTGCTTAAAAAGACTGCAGTTGCGGGGTTCATCCGGGAACAGTGAAAAAGTCATATCTAGGTGAGTTCAAACGACTCCAGTTACGATTTTGCTTGACTTGAGTCTATTCAACTTGACAAGTAAAAGTATATTTTTTTCTTAGTTCAAGCAACACAAGATTTAGTTTCTCATTTTAAGTGCAATGATGTGTTGTCTTTTTTATCTTAACTGTAACAAGATGTAGTGCCCTGTTTTAAATAAGGATGCACCTTTTGCAGTTCCGATACCAATACCGATACTTTGGCTATAAGCATCTGCCAATATCTGATATTAATCAATACCAGTGTAGGTACTGAGAATGGCATTTTCCCCAAAACAACACAGTTACCTTATCACCTGTAAATGTTCTTATTACATCCAATTAAAAGCCCAACCAGGATATCGCCTCAACCGATATCATGGGGCCGATACCTGATCCTGGATCGGTGCTTCCCTAGTTTTAAGTACTACAGTCTTGTTCCATTGGTAGATATTTTAACTTGTCAAACGAAAATTACTCAAATCAAGATAACGTTTCCTTAATTCCAGCCATTTTAACTTAGCTAGATTTGACTTTTTGCAGTCTAAGGGGGGGCTACTTTGAGTGTGTTAGCGGTTAGCACCTCCACTTGTTAGCGTGTCCGACTTTGCTCTAGCCTGCGCATAAGCTGTTGCCTCCGCGCCTGAAGCCTCTCCTTCTCCTGCTGCAATCGGAGCTCCTCTTCCTCCAGAGAGCTCAAGTACTCGGTGGCTTTCTTGAGGATGTGCACCTTGGCCGCCTTCTCGTTGTGGGCTAGCTCCGGAACGTGATCCCGTAGCGTCAGGAAGCTGGAACGGAGGTCGTTGCGGCGTTGGCGTTCTAAGATGTTGTGGTTGCGTCGGCGCTCGCTGTCTTCCGAATCCGAGCCGGTTGCCATTGCGCGCGGGCTGCTTTCTCCGCTAGACGATCGCTTGCTTCGGGTGCTGGAGATGGAAGAGGAGGTGGAAGATGAGGAGTTGGTACGGGTCGGTGGTCTGGGAGCGTCGGCGGATTTGGTTTTCTTGGCGGGAGGGGCGTGGTCGTCGTCGGAAGCGTAGGGGGAGGGCGCGGCGTAGTTGTGCTGCTGCTGGTGAACGGAGCTGCGTTTGAGGATTAGCTCTTGTGGCGCTCGGCTAACAAAGCGGTTAGCTAAGGAGGAGGAGGCGGAGCGCTGGTCGGAAGGTTTGGCGGAGATGGTCGCCATGGAGAGGCCACGCCGCTTCTCCACCGTCACCACGTCGATCTCTTCTTCCTCCTCCTCGTCTTCGTCTTCGTCCTCCTCCTCTGCGTCTTCATCGTCGTCGTCGTCATCATCGTCTGGGAAGAGACAATGCACAAAATTAGTTGTGAACATCAAGACTTACTAAAGGTTATGAGGTTATTTCTGGAAACTGAACCTGAGACCTTTTTGTTGTGAGGTGGCCTAAACTTTTTGCGCTTTAGCCAAGTCAGTATTAAGAAGTTTTTGTTTTATTTATATGTGTTAGATTTTTTGATTTTTACCGTCTTAAAACACTGAAACCAGAAATCGTTACCAACACATTCCTAGCATCCAAATCATTCACGGAAATGAGTTTCTACGCACTTTTCACAACTTTCAGAGGCCAGACTGGTAACGCTAACAACAACTAGCATGCTAACAGTACACCAGCTTTACTTCCTGTTTTGGAGCCAATAAAAACACTGGCTCACAGTGGTTTCATTTGGACCCTAAGAATCGCTTAGAATCTACCTGTACTGATCCAGAACGCACTATATTTTATTACCTGAAACATATTGAGTACACCCTATTTAATGACAGCTAAAAGTACTTTTGATAGTACTTTTTGAACTTTTTTGTCCCTCAAATTTCTAACTATTACGTCAACAATCAAACCCCTGGCCCCCCTTATTCTAGTACTGGCTCTGTCCCTCATCCATCCTTACAGTAACTTCCTTTGACACTTGAAGCATTCGTAACATTTCAGATTTTCAGATTATTTTTTAATCACATCATCAGTATGCGAGTGTGGGAAGGTAGTAAAACAAATGCGTTGCTCAATGGCAGAAACCAGTTAGTGCTTGGCGTCAGTCAATGCTGCGCTAATCTACCCGGCAGGTGTTGACATGCTCCGTCCCCGCGTGGAGCAGACAGGTGAGATTTCTTTCTTTTCTTCCTCCACTCCTCCTTTTACTGTATGCTCCCATATGCAGAGAATGTACAATATGTTGCCCTGAGCCTAAGGTGAAAGCATGGCCACATATGCTCTGTCTAAACGGGGTCTAAGCTCTGGCTTAAGTAGGACTAAAACAGGACTAAACCAGGACTAAAACAGGGCTAAACCAAGACTTGGAACAATGCAATTAAAATAAAAAAACAAGAATAAACTATATGTCTAGATCAGCTGTAAACCAGGTCTAAACAGAAACAAAACTAGATGTAAACTGAACTAGGGTTATCAAAGAACTAAACCAAGACTTTTTGGATTGAAGTATAAAACAATAACAACTAACTACAAAATGACTAAACCAGGACTAAATGAGGTCTAAACCAGGTCCAAACAGGGACTAAAGTTGACGTGAACTGGTTATTAAAGCCTAAACCATCACTATCCCAGGACTTGCGATTCAAGTAACATACAGAAGGACTGAACCAGGTCTACACCAGGACTTGACACAATACAGTTCAAGTATAAAACAAGAATAACCTACAGAAGTACTAAACTAGGTCTAAACCAGGTCTAAACCAGGTCTAAACAAGGACTTCAATCAATAGCAACTAAACTATGGCTAAACCTAGATGCAAAGTATTACTAAACGAGGTCAACAACTGAACTAAGTCTAAACCACGTCTAAATGAGGTCTAAACCAGGTCTAAATCAGGTCCAAACCAGGTCCAAACCAGGTCCAAACCATGTCTAAACCATGTCTAAACCAGAACTTGAATCAATACCAACTAAGATGGGGCTAAAACCAGGTCTAAACCAGAACTGAACCAGGTCAAACTACACTCACTCCTCAACCTCCTCTACCTACAGCGAAGACTATCACCGCCAGCGCGTTTGAAACCACGGGGTAGGTGTAGTAAAAATAACTTTGAGATTAGACTCCCAATCAGATGAGGGAGGGACTAGCCCACTTTTACTGTAAACCACACCAGACAGACAGACACCCAAGGGCACACGCGGAAAGCTGGCACCCGGACACAACCCTGGCACTGGCAACACAGATAGAGGGATGACAACAAAGCTTACTGCGCAGAGAAGCTAGGCGGTTCTTTCAATAACTGACACAAAGATAGAACTGTAAATAGATGATTTGATTTTTTTTTAAAAAAGAAAGAAGTGGGCATAGCTGGCTACACCACCTGAGAGTGGACAGGAGGCTAGCAAAACTAGCTAGCATATCCTGCTAGCTAAAAATATAACCGCTCAAAGCATCTGGTTTGGCTTGGAGTTGTCGGTAAACCACATCATACCATACAATCTATCCATAAACGTCAATGTAGAAGGATAATGCAATATACAAAGTGCACATGTGACGGAGGAGTCTGTTGTCCTGAGGGATGTTACTCCCCTCAAACAGCCCGACACTTGATAGATAAACTAGATGTAAACTGGGACTAAACTAGGGTTATCAAAGATCTAAACCAAGACTATACCAGAACTTGAAACAAAAATTACTAAACCAGGACTAAACCAGGAAAAAAACAGGGCTAAACCAGGTCTTGAGACATTGCAATTCAAATTAAATCAGGAATAAATTATAGAAGAACCAAACCAGGTCTAATAGGTCTAAACCAGGACTCTACCTATTCATTTATCAATATATTTATCCATCCATCCATCTATCTGTTTTGTACACAAACTCTAGAAATCACCCGTTGGAGTGGTGCCAAACAGACAGCTGTGTAGATGGAGGCTGCCCATTCAAAACTGCTGTCACCCGGTCTGGAAGAATAGCCCTTTTCCTCTCCACCTCCCTCCTCTCTCTTTCTCTCTCTCTCCCTCCTCTCTCTTTCTTTCTCTCTTTTTTCCTCCTCTGACTGTTGTGTGGGCGGCGTTTTTGGCAGAGTATACCCTCGGCGCGGTGTGCCAAGCCGGACGCCTTCCTTTGTACCTCTGTGTCACCGCCAATGGCCCGCGATAAGGATGTTTATTTAGCGCATCAAGCTAGCCACGCGGATAGCGACTTAAAAGAACAAAACAAAAAACACCAAATGAGACTTCTACTCACTTTAAGTCGTTCCGATTTAAGGAGCCGTTTTACCGGTCAATAGGTTTATCTGTGTTCTGGCTAGTTCTCAGAGATTGAGTTTTAAAGGCACACTATGCAACTTTTCTCCCCATCTCCTTGCCTTGACATTAAACTTTTGTGTAACTACGGAAACGAGCAGGCGACGCTACCGGCCCAAGTTACGAGTCAGATCTGTGGAGAGGAGACCCCGCTCACAGTGAGAAGGCGCGGTATTTTTGAGCAGCTTAAGCTCATAATGAAATGCGTCCTAGATTAATCCGTTTAAAGCCATATTGTGGAACACTCCAGGCAAAACAATAATGATCAGCTGTCAGACCGTTCTGCCACAGAAAGTAGCACAGTGCACAATGGAATCAGTTTTTTTTTTCTAAAATAAACTTAAAAACATTACCAAACCTTACAAAATTTTGATAAAAGTGTACAGAAGTTATTTTGGAACAAGGAACTCAATTTCGGCAAAAACAGGTACAACCTTACCATTTTAATATCTTTACCGTTACCGTATCATCGCATTAATCCAATTCGTAAACACAGATTGGCTTTGTTTATTATTAGCCTTGCGCGTAATTGGACAACACCAGTGCGCCAGGCGAGTCACTCCGCGTCTTTTTGTTCAGCGCTGCCAGCTAAGGTCGTAGCACAATTCCCCATTTTATCGCCATCTGCCGGATGAAGCGCCCGCTGATTACATAAACGCGCCAGCCACAACGCGCTCCATGCTCTGAGGGTGTGCATACGGGTCTTTGTAACACTGTGGGGACTGAAATCAAATCTGTACACACACTGGCATCACGGGGACCTGCCTCCTTTATGAAAATCAGGTCCAGGTGTTGTATTTCTTTATTATTAGCTCTACGAAATGTTTGAAAGTTCAGACTTGGGTTAAAACAGGTTAAGGATTTGGTTAAGGTGAGACAAACTTGGGGTGACTGTGGTTATCAGTTTCTAGGAAATAAATGCAAGGTGCGCTCATATATTAACATATCAAAACTGGGACTAAACCCGAAACTAAACCAGGATTAGATCCGGACTACCAAAACCAAGTCCACTCCAGGACTAAAATGGGCTTGATTTAGCACCAAATAGCGACAAGTGTGAACGCAGCGTAAGTGAATGTAATGTCCTCAAGAGGCATGGAAACACAACTCCGTGCGTGAGTTTGCGTGCGTGTGCGTGAGCGTGCGTCTGTGCGTGAGGTAATCGGATTCAGCGCTAGTCATATGAACGAGCTCCAGACCTACCACCTACCAACTTCCACCCAAACAATAACACAAAGTGGGTAAGATTATGGAGGTGATGTGTTGGAGCGTTTTGCTTTGTCAGGAAATAAATAAACAAACAAACACACACGTAAATAAACAAAATAAACAACAACAATATAAAGCACTTAAGGTGATATTTGGGTAGGTTTTCGCGTCTTACCGGTGTCGCTGTGTGCGCTCCCGTGCGTGGAAGTGGCATCCGCGCTCCCCGCCGCCTCCACGCCGCTCTTCTTATTCACCGGGAAGGGGAACACAACAGCCGGGTCCACGCACTCTGACACCGAGCTGCGCGTAACCACCTCGGGCGCTTTGACGCACGCGCTCCTGGTTCCTCCTCCGCCTCCTCCCGGTGCCGCGGCTGTCGTTGCTGCAGCCGCTCCCCTAAACGGCGCCCCCGTTATTTTCCC